>PVKH010025557.1:0-13401 GCA_004027955.1 Chaetophractus vellerosus | reverse complement strand
AGACAAACTGTTTCTTTGAACTGATTTTGATATGATTTTGTACCTGAAATTGTTACTAACTTAAGGTTTTTTGAATATTGTAATATATTTTTGGAATTCAGGGGGTGGAGTGTGATGGTTTGAGTTTTAATTAATTATGAATTCCAAAAATATAAATTAGATTATGTTTGTAAGCTCATCTGTTCATCTGGGCATGATTAATTTATGATTAGGGTGTTAATTGCCACATCAGTGAGATGTTGAGCCCCACCCCTCGGTGGGGGTGGTCTCAAGTATGGAAGGCTAGATAAGAGGAAGCAGATTGAGAAAAGCAGATTGAGAAAAGCAGATTGAGAGAAGCAGGATGAGAGAAGCAGGAGATATGGAGAAGCAGATTTGAGAAGCAGTTCTGATGTTGGAGTGAGCCGATCGCCGGATAGGCTACAGCTGGCCTTGTGGAGAGATGCAATGCAGAGAGTCTCATAGTCTTCAGCTGAACTCGTGAAGGAAACAGAAGCTAAGCCCGGAGAGAAACGCAGCCCTGGGAACAGAGGAACCCGGAAGCCTGAACCCTGGAGACGTCGGCAGCCATCTTACTCCAACACGTGGACTTGGGTATGGGAAGAAATTTATGCTTTGTGGCCTGGTCACTGTAAGCTTCTACCCCAAATAAATACCCTTTATAATGACCGACCAATCTTTGGTATATTTCAAAAGGCACACCTTTGGCTGACCAAAACAGTTACATTGATTTTCTTATGTTGAACCATCCTTGTCTATCTGGGATACAACCTACTTGATCATAGTGTATAATTCATTTGATGAGTTGTTAGATTTGAATAGCAAGTATTTCATTGAGGATTTTATGCATCATAGTTCATTAGAGTGGTTGGTCTGTAATTTTATTTTCTTGTAGCATCTTTATGTTTTGTATTAGGGTGATATTGCAATCATAGAATGAGTTAGGTAATGTTCCCTCCTCTTCAAGTTTTTGAAGAGATTGAGCAGGACTGGTATTAGTTCTTTTCAGAATGATTGGTAGAATTTATCTGTGAAGTCATCTGGTCCTTGGCTTTTCTTGTTTGCTAGGTTTTTTATGACAAATTCAATCTCACTACTTATGATTGCTATGTTAACTTCTACTTCTTCTTTCATCAATGTAGGTTGTTTATGTGTTTCTAGAAATTCATCCATTTCATCTGAAATGTCCAACTTGGTGGCATACAATTTTTCAAAGTATTCCCTTATGATATTATGATATTCTTTTTTTGTGTGTGGTCAGTGGTGATATTCACTCTCTCATTTCTGTTTATATGACATATTTTAGTTTTGAGGCTCTTTTTACCCTTTTAGTTACCTTTATTAATATCCTTCCTTTTTACTCTTTCCTCCAAATCTCTCCTGTCTTTTCCATTCAAACTGTAGAATCACCTTTTGTATTTTTTGAACAGCAGGATTCAATCACAAACTGTATCATATTCTGATTATCTGAGAATATTTTGATATCTCCCTTATTTTGAAGGACAATTTTGATGGATACAGAATTCTTGGCTGGGAGGTTTATCTTTCAGCACCTTAACTATATCATAATTCTGTTTCCTCACCTCCATGGTTACAGAATAGAAATCTGCACTTAAAATTATTAAGCTTCCCTCATTTGTGATGGACCTCTTTTTTTTGCTGCTCTCTGGATTTGCTGTTTGTCTTGAACACTTGACAATCTGTTAAAGATTTGTCTTATGGTAGGTCTGCTAGGATTTTGTTTTAAGTATGCTGTGTTTCCTGGACATGTACATCCATGTCTCTCATAACAGTTGAACATTTTTTTTTGCCATTGTTTCCTCAAACAACTTTTCTGACCCTTTTACCTTCTGTTTTTCCCTCTGGGACACCCATTGTGCATATGTTTGTGTGTTTTGTGTTGTTATTCAATTCTTTGAGTCCTTGCTTTTTTTTTTTTTGGCTATCTGTTCTATGCAATTTTGGATGTTATATATTTGATATTACTTATTCTTTCCTCTGCCTGATCAAATCTGCTGTTACATTCATCTAGTATATTTTTACTGTCTTTCATTGTATCTTTCATTACTATAAGATTTGTTTTATGTATGTTTAAATTTCATCCATATATTCTACCAGTTTTTTCTTAGAAACCATTATCTCTTCCTTCATATCATTTAATTGATTAAGGATATTTGTTTAGGCATTCTTCAGTAGATATCCACACTCTGTAACTCATTCTGCTTTTTAATTTATTCTTTAGACTGGGCGATGACTTCCTATTTATTATTATGGCTTTTAAATTTCTTTTGTTGAGGTACAGGCATGTGTTTATTCAATGTGCTTATTCAGTTGGTTAGTATTTCTTTCCTGTCTAGGGCTTTATTTTTGTTTGGCTTTGTGTTGTGTCCTCTTTGACACTTGGTTGATCTTATTCTATATCTTTGTTACTGCCTGCATTCAATGGAAAAAAAAATCAATCCTCAAAAAAGGAGAAAGAGAAGAAAAATAGGAAAATAAAAAAGAAGAAAGGAAAAAATAAAGACAAGAATAAATAAAAATTAAGAGGAAAAATAATATGAAATAAAAATTAAAATGAATAAAATGAAAATTAAATTTATGAAAAAATACAGGAAAAAATAAAGTAAAATGAAAGACCAGAAATATTAGAAGAATAGGAAAAAATGAAAAAATAGAAGAAGAAAGAAAGAAAATAAAAGAGAGGAAAAGGAAAAAAATAAAGAAAACAATGGTTTATGCTTTTGAAAAAAATAGAGAAAATAGTGGTTTATACTCCTTGATATTAAATTCTTGAGCAGAAAACACTTAGAAACCTATCAAAAATTTTCACTTGAATTGGAGAACTTAAATTTACCAACACTGAAAAAATGTAATTCAAGATTCAATCACGTTTGAAGAATAACCTGAAATACAATAGAAAAAAATAGGAAAAAAATAGATAAGATCCATTGTTTGCTTATAGTCAAGGCCTGGTGATGTATTACTCAAAGCATATTATTCAACATATTCATCAGCCCATCAACTGGAAATGAAGTGTGGATTTCTTCTAAGCATGATGGAAAGACTTTTAGTTTTAGGAAGGGTCATGGTATAGTAAGACTGTGTATTTCAAATCACCACTCAGACTTGCAAAGAATAAATAGTGACAAGCATGAGTGAAAGCAGGAAAACCAATTAGGGAACTAATGAGATAGTACTGGAAATAAATGATGGTGCCTTAGATAAGAAAACTGGCATGAAATATATGAGGAGAAAGGCTTAGAAATAGAATATAATTTGATAGTAGAGTGAAATGGTCTTTTGGATAGCCTATAAATGGTGATTTCAATATAGAGTGCATTAAGAATTACCCAATAGTGACCTAAACAATTGGGAAGACTATAGTAATTATATTAACATAAGGAAGAGTATAATAAAGACTTATTGTGGGTGAATATTTTTAAGGGTTTTGGTTTGACAAGTGAAGATTGAACTGCTTATTATTCAAGTAAGTAGAGCTATCAGTAGGCAATTGGATATATTTATCCATTAACTAAGGGAAGGGTCAGAATGGGAAATATATGTTTATATGTTATTGTAAAAAATATATTTAAAACAATAAGTCTTCTTGAGAACATTTATAGAGATCAAGAAGCTAGAGTAAAGGGGATTTGGAGAGAAAACTTAGGCTCTCTAAACTTGAGAGTCTGTGTAAAATAGTAGGGGCTATTAAAAGATCCACAAAAGGGGTCACCAATGAGAAGGAGGGGGGAACAAGAACATGTATTTTTCCACACAGATGAACAAGGACTCAGTCAACAGTGATGATTACTTGTAGAATGAGTTTTAAGGCATTTGTCACTACAGAGGTCAGTGGTGTTTAAGGGCACAAAGTCTGCATTGAATAAGTGGAAGAGCAAATAGGAAATAATGAGCTGGTGAAATGAACTGTGGATTTGAGAAGACTTTCCAAGAATTTGAGTAGATAAATGGGCAATAGCTAGAGGAGCGATTTTAAGACATGGGAACTGCTTCTCAAAAATCTGCTTCTCAAATCTGCTCCCTCTGTCTTTGGCCTTGCATTTTATACTTGAGACCACACCCACTGAGGAGTGGGACTCAATGCCCTATGGCCCAGTCAATACCATAATCATAACCCAATCCTGCCCAAATGAGCAGATCAGTTTACAAGCATGATCCAATATGGATTTTTGGAATTCATAATTACATCAAACTGTAACAGTAGGGAAACCACAAATGAGTCCAACTCTGTCACATTGGGGAGCATAAATTCCAAGGAAAGGTCCACTGGCAAGGCATCAAACTCCTGAGCTGTCTGCCCTGCCTATAGAGTCTGGATGTCTCCAGAGCACTCAGGAAACCAGCTATTTGTGACAATATTTACTTTGTCAGTCAATGAGATTCTGTTGAATCATGCATAAGCATAACCTCTGGAATTACCTCTCAACTCACTTTGAAATCTCTTAGCTATAAAACTCATTTGTATTTACCATTTCCCCCTTATACTCAAAGTCTTTCTCCGTGTGCATTCCTAGTTCATTCTTGGTCACAATTCCTTGGTGCCAGGGAGGCTCATCCCCAGGAGTCATGTCCCATTCTGGGGGGAAAGGCAGTGCATTTATTTATATGCTGAGTTTGGCTTAGAGAGAGGTCACATTTGAGCAAAAAGGAGGCCCTCAGGAGGTAACACTTAGGTAACATATATTATTAGGTTAAGTTTCAATTTCAAAAGAAAAAGTTCATATGTATAATCATCAATATCAAGGACCTAGCACAATGGCCCATCTTCTTTCACTAGCCATCACCCCTGTACTTGGGAGATTCTTGTTGTCCCAATAGAGAATGGCAGAACTCCTCAGGATGGGAATTTGATATTCTTTTGATTATTGTGTAGATCTCTATCCACTGTGACAATGCCCCATGAACACTTGACTACATTCCTATGCCTTAGATGTATGCTCCAGATGACATGCATGTGCTTATGTGTGTGTGCATGTGATAGGTGTATGTGTGGAGAGAGAAAGTTGGACAGGAGAAAACTAACAAAAAAGCATAGGAATCAACTTTTATAATCTACTTTTTAAATTACTATTGTGAATAAATTCCTTTATAATTCCAAATTTATTCACAATATCATGCTTACTATTGTATAAATTCCATTAAAATCCATCCTTATTATTAGTAGTTCTCCAAATTTTCTCTTAAAACAATGATACACCAATTTAAAATAGTTGATAAAAAAGTTTCATATATACTTCTCTGAAATACCTCATTACTGTGATGGTAGGGCCATAAATCCCTTAACCAACAAACAATGACCATGATAAGAGCATTAAGGCTGATGGACAATTTGGATTGAGAAATGGATACTGACAAAGCAGGTATTGGTAAGTAAAATTCAGATGTTTTGTGGAAGAGGACTCAGCTATTATGGGAGTAACTAATTTTCCCTTCAGAGCCCCAGAGAAATTAAGAATTCAAAAATATTTTCAGTGATGTAAGGCAAGACTGAGCTATGGAGCAGAAAAGAGATTATTGATGTCTCTGCAGAAAGCTAATGATTTCCTCAATCTTATCCTTCTCCTTAAATGCAGAACTCCTAGATCCAGGCTATTAACACTCATTGTGAAGATTCAGAGTAGCTTGCTAAAAATGCATAAACATGCACAGAGAAGATGAACTCAGCATTCTGCCTTTTAGGATCAAAGCCTAATGACTGCTGCTTTGCCTAATTTTTCTGAGCAAATTGTGTTCATCACAGGTCCACATCCATAGACCACCAGGGCACTCTTCATTTCCTCATTCCTACAGAGAGGCAGCCAAAACCAAAAGAAATTAAAATACATTATAACATGAACTAGACTCAGAAAAAGAAACAGAAAAAAAATCCTGAGTGATACATCAAATAAATTCTGGAAACCAAAATGTAATTTAATGTAAAATAATTCCCACTTTAATATTTTCAGTGTCATGACAATATAGAATTTAGGAAAAACAAAGACTGAGAAAAGATATCCAAACAAGAAGAAAGATATTCTTAAGAAGAACTTAAGATAGTAAAATAAAATAAATAGGAACATTCAAAATTTAACAACAATGTAATCTTGCAATGAGTAGGACAACACCACCAATGATAAAATATGACAGACAATATGAAGGAAAAGGTAAACTTCATGGAAAACCCAATCAAAAAGGGCAAGAATATGAAAAATAGATATTTCAGAAAGAATAACAAAGAAAAGATTTGGGAAGGTGTTTTGGTCAGCCACAGGTGTGCCTTTTGAAATAAACCAAAGATTGGTTGGTCTCTATAAAGGGTATTTATTTGGGGTAGAATCTCACAGTTACCAGGTCACAAAGCATAAAGTTCTTCCCTCACCAAAGTCCACATGTTGGAGCAAGATGGCTGCCAAACTCTGCAAGGGCTCAGGCCTTTGGGTTCCTCTCCTGCTGGGGCTGCATTTCTCTCTGGGCTTAGCTTCTGTTTCCTCCACAAGTTCAGCTGTAGACCATGATGTTCTCTGTGTTGTGTGTCTCCACAAGGCCAGCTGTAGACTATCAGGCAAAAGGCTCACTTTTCTTCTCCTAGGACATTCTCTCCAACATTAGAACTGCTTCTCAAAAACTGCTTCTCAAATCTGCCTCCTCTATCCTGTGCCTTGCCTTTTATATTCCATTTCCCCATCCACCAAGGGATAGGGCTCAATGCCCTACTGACATGGCCCAGTCAACACCCTAATCATAATGTAATCATGCCTAGATGAACAGATTGGTTTACAAGCATGGTTCAATATCGACTTTTGGAATTCATAATTACATCAAATGGCTACATACTAGTTTAAAAGTTTTCTTTCTGCATGCATATTTGTGGGAATTGTGTTAAGCATAATGAAGGAACATTAATAAGGGAACATTATATCACAAAAAATAGCAAAACTACAATACAATTACAGGGTGTTACTAATTGGATGAGTTGGCGAAAAAACACCAAATAAAAGATATAGGTTAGGGCCCGGCTAGATAGCTCAGTGGATAAAGAGCTCGCTGGGAAACCACATGGGAGGCCCTGGGTTCGGTTCCCGGGGACCTCTCCTAGTGGGCAGACCGCCTTGAGAATGGCAAGCCGCCATGGGTGGGCCGGAGCCGCCGTGGGCAGGGCAAAAAAAGCTGCCACGGACAGGCAAAAGCCGCCACGGGCAGGGCAGGTCGCCTGCAAATCGAGCACAGCCAGCCACCCGCGAACTGGAGCTGGCCGTGATGGAAGCAGAAGCCGCCCACAAGCGGGGAAAGCCGCGCCTGCGCAGTGACCAAGTCTCGGCGCGTCGCTGCAATGGGGGGAAGGGGAGATATGTAATAAAATAAATAAATCTTTAAAAAAATAAAAAATAAAAAATAAAAAAAAAAAAAGATATAGGTTATACTTGGTAGTAATATTTTTGTTCATACTCTTTCACAATTTGTAACAAATGTTTCAAAGCAATGCAAGGTGTTGGTGGTGGAGTGATGTATGGGATCCCTGTGTGATGATATGCATGTATGTTTTGTAAGTTCACAATTTTTACTATGTACTTACTGTTTATGTATGTTCAGGTGTGAATGATATATTTTAATAAAATGTATCTTAAAAATTTCAAAAAAGAGGAAAGCAAGAAACTCAGAGACAATAGATATAGATGTGTAGAGATGTAAAGAGGTGTTTTGATATGAAAGCAAGCAACCAGCTTTGAATGGAGCAGGATAATGGAAATGTCTTTGGGGGAAAAACATTGAAATAATATTTTATATGATATCTAGTATAAAAAGAGTGGCTTTGTTATGAAAATAAACAATGGAAAAAAGACAAGCACATAAAAAGAGTAAAAAAATAAACAAAAATGTATTCCTAGTATTTGGTCCTGCAATAGAAAAATCTATGTAATCAAAATTCTGTAAAAACTTTTCATCACAATTTGATTAACCATAGAAAGATGTGGGTAAAGAGAAGTTTGGATTATGAAGGCTAATCAACATCTATAGTCATTTTAAACTAGTAGATTGTATTAAAAATTATACATGGAAAATAGTGGCATAAAATATCTAGAGAAATGAAGTAAATTCCTAAAGGAATAGATTACATGGACAGGACTGCTACTTTTCTTCATAGACATTGTAATTCTTTGTTGTATTAGTTTAATGTTTTAGTACTTTATTAAGGTTTAAATCACATACCATAAGATTCAACATTTTATGTGTACAATTTAATGATCTTTAGTAAATTTACTGATGTGTGTAACCATCATCTCAATCCAGTTTTAGAACATTTTTATCACTGAGGAGATTCTTTTCACATTTGTTCACAATTAATCCTTATATCCACTCTGAAGCCATAGGTTACAACTAATATCATTTTTGTCTCTCTAGATTCCCCTCCTCTTTACAGGTTATGATTTAATTTATGTTATTTAATTTTTAAAAAATTATATAATATTTTATAAATTATCTATTTTAACTGTGATGAAAATGTTTTTCTTGTACAGACATACTTGCCTACTTGATAATTATCTAAAAAGTGAGATCAAACATAAAATTTTACCTTTATTGAAACTTGTGTTTTGTCAAACGTGGTATTAATTTGAGCTCTAACCAATATTCACCCAGAATGGAATACATTC
This sequence comes from Chaetophractus vellerosus, assembly GCA_004027955.1. Classification (NCBI taxonomy): domain Eukaryota; kingdom Metazoa; phylum Chordata; class Mammalia; order Cingulata; family Chlamyphoridae; genus Chaetophractus; species Chaetophractus vellerosus. The sequence goes on along the minus strand of PVKH010025557.1, from coordinate 4,750 downwards.
CTAAAACTTTTTTTTTATGTCATGGATTTTATTTATTTATTTATTTATTTATTTATTTATTTATTTATTATTTTATTTTTTTAGGATACATTGATTTACATAAATGTTACAAAGAAATTTTAGGAGTACACATATGCCCCACCCCACCTCCCACACCTCCCAAAACCTCCCACATATACATCCTTCATCAGTGTGGCACATCACCTGTAATAGATATACACATTTTGGGGCTTTGTCACAAAGAATGGACCACAGTTCAGACTGTAGACGACCCTCTCTCCCACACAGTTCTGCATGATACATGATGATATAAAATGGCCTATATCCTCCATTGCAACATCACCCAAGACAATTCCCAAGTCCCAAAAAAGCCCCTGTATTACAACTGCCCTTCCCTCTCCCTGCCCCCAAAGTGTCCAGTGGCCCTTGGCTCCACATAATTTTGTAATTTCTTCCATTGCATGAATCACAAGTCTATGTTCCTAAAACTTTTAAAAGTGATTTTGGAAACTCTGTAAACATTTGCTTGAACTTAGATAATAATAAATATTTTCAAATTTATGTTTTTGATTTGTGGGAGGATTTTATATACCTTCTCAAGAATTGTTATTCTTGCTTTTTCTTTTGTAATATTTTATTAATTATTTAATTTTTTTTTTTTTAAAGATTTATTTATTTTATTACATATCTCCCCTTCACCCCCGTTGCGGGGACGCGCCGAGACTTGGTCACTGCGCAGGCGCGGCTTTCCCCGCTTGTGGGCGGCTTCTGCTTCCATCACGGCCGGCTCCAGTTCGCGGGTGGCTGGCTGTGCTCGATTTGCAGGCAACCTGCCCTGCCCGTGGCGGCTCTTGCCCTGTCCGTGGCAGCTTTTTGCCCTGCCCACGGCGGCTCCAGCCCGCCCATGGCGGCTTGCCATTCTCAAGGCGGTCTGCCCGCTAGGAGAGGTCCCCGGGAACCGAACCCAGGGCCTCCCATGTGGTTTCCCAGCGAGCTCTTTATCCACTGAGCTATCTAGCCGGGCCCTATTAATTATTTGAAATATAGTTAATATATTCATCTTAGTGACTCTATTTCATTCTCAAAATGGAAAGTTTTCCAGATAGTAATTTTGCATTCAATTTGTTCATTGTGTATTTAATTTCTGTGATCAATAACCTTTTATTTATATTAAATGTACAATTCCTTACTTCAAGAATTGTGATTTTGTCTGTATAATAATAATGTATTCCATCTCCTGAAATTTTATTTTAATTATTTAATATATTTTTATTTTGCATTGTTTAATAGAATATGTGTTGGTGCATGTTATATGGTAGAAAACTGTTACTTTGTGTTATGGTTCATTTCCTGTGCCCATTGGGTTATGATATTCAGTTGTTTGGCTTGTAAACACTGGCCTGTTTTTTTTGGTGATGGTATTTCTTTGATGAAATAAAATCATTACTCACCTGATTCATCTTGGCTTAGTACATTTATAATCAACAAAGAAGGTTGCCTTCAGCAAGGATAGGAATCTATTCATCCAATCAATTGGACCTGGGGATTTCAACTGTAAGGAGGAAGAATTCCTGTTTCTACTTGAGCCAACAAGCTTCTCCTGGGGAATTCAATGGCACCTTTGAGTTCCCAGCTCACATCCTGTCTTTTGGAATTTGCATGTGTCAATATCCAAGGTTATACAAGCCAATTCATATGATAAATCTCTTCATGTTTACATATATAGTATATATATATGTAATATATAAGCTTATATGTATATATAAATATCCTATCAGTTTTGTTTTTCTGCAAAACCCTAAATAATAGCCTTTGACTCGACAAAATAATGGTGAATTGTCTAAAAACCACTTAAGGAATAATATATGACACCTCCTCTAGACTAAACTGCTGTCTTCAACAAATTTTTTAAAAATTAGAAAAGTACATGCAACAATTGTCTCATTTTTTTGAGGTTGCTTATATTTATCTGAGTAGCTCTTCACTGTGTACCATGATATTTGACTACTGTAGGTTTGTAATTCATTTTAATATCTAGCCATGATCATTGGTCCATGTATGTTACTTTATTTTTTAATTTTCACTTATCTTTATCCAAATGAAATTTTAGTTTTTCCAAGTTCCAAAACAGTCCATTTGGGATTTTCATTAGAATATTGTTGTTTTGATAGTTTAATGTTGGATCATTTCATATTTCAGGTATTTGTCTTCCCATGAAGAAACCCAGTATACATTTTGAGGTTTTCAGTTTGTATTTTGTTTCTCCCACTAAACTGTTATAGATAATTAAATTCAGTTTACACACTCTAATTGTATTCATCCTCTCAGTGTTTAAATAAAATAAATAATAATTATTTTTCAATAAAAGTGCATATAATGCTTCATAAACCTTTCTTAGATTGCATCTCTCTGTCACTCTCCATCCTGCATCATGCACATAGCACATTCATGGTCTACAGATCCTCAAAGTAGCTCCCTCAGTCAGCTTGTCCTTCTACAATTGGTTTTGAAAGTGTGTTGAGAACCTCTGACATAACTTTACACCATCTTCCCAGAAGTTCCAATAATCATATTTACATGTTGCTGAAATCAGTTTGCTAATATTTTGTTGAGGATTTTTGCATGAATGTTAATGAAGAATATTTGTCTCTAGTTTCTTTTTTAATTTTATATTTCATTAGAGGAGTTATTGTTGTGGCAGATGAAACTTAGATGATGAGAAACCCAAGTGTGCACTCAGAGAAACAGAGGAATAAAAAATTTTTATGCATGGCCCCAGAGGAGAGACAAGTGTCCAATAAATCTGAGCACCAAGTCTTGGCTTTCATAAGTTTATATATGGACTTTATGTGGGCAAATTCCTAAGCAAGTGGGCAGGCAAGGGTTACAAAACAAAAGGTGTGAGTTTAGCTTATCTTCCTAAAGCAGAGGGCTATTGGGGAGGAAAAGAGTAATTATCTGTTTAGACTTGTAAATTCCAGTTGAAAGGGGCAGGTGGGGAGTGTTTATCTTTCTAGAGATGTGGATTCCAGGGAGATAGGGAGGAAGGGAGAAAAGGATGAGAGGCACTTATCTTCCTAAAGCTGTGGTTTCTGCTGAGGGGGGTTAGGGCTGCAGAACTTCCTTCACCATTCCCCCATTTGATGCCCTTATAATTCCTTATGGGGCATCATCTGCTAACATGGGGGTTTTTCTATAGTCCCCAAGGGCTGATATTTAACACAAGGCATTACTTGGTGTTTTAAGGCATTTAGGCAGGAAGTGATGTATTGTGTTAGGTACCATAGAATGCATGGCCCAAAAGTTATGAGGAAAAAGACTGAGGCTATTACTGGCATGAATGGCAAAATCCAGGAAAGGAGATACTGGAAGTAGTTCCCGTTGGCAGATGCCTGGTATACATGGTTTACTCAGGCTTTGGCTCATTCTTTTAGTAGGGCTACCTTGTCCTATCTGTCCCTGAGGAATTTTAGTAGAAACACCATTCTTCCCCCAGGGCCTGGCAGATTACCCCAGTGAGCAAATTTAATTCTCATCTGTTTTGTAAATCTACTTCTGCCAACCAGTCTGCCTGGTCTTGCAACACATTGAGAGCCCCTGATATTTCTTCCAGGTCATTTGATGTTTCCCGTGCTAGGGTTTGCATGCCCTCCTGACCAACTGCAAGTGAGGACCCTGCTACTGCTGCACTTCCCACTACTCCTATACCTAAGAGTAGTGGAATTGCCTGTATTGTTCATTTGGCTAGGGAGAGCTTTCCAGGCAATTCTTCACCATACACTGACAATGATGGCACTAGCCAAGTTAGGTAGCAGATACCCTGACCATCCTGGGGTAAGCACCCATAGGCATTGGTGCCACAGACTCAGATGGAATTTGTGGCAAATTGGTTAGGCTCATTGAGTGGGTTGGTAGTGTTATACTTAGCCCTTCCAAGAGGGAGGATAGTTGAAGGAGACCTGGTAGTTATGTTTTTACAGTTAGCCAGTTCCCCTGGGGGTTTGATTATGTGGATGGGGAGGGGCTGGCTCCCATTGCAGAGCTGTCATGGGTCAATAGGTTTATGTTCCATGGGACAGGTAAGGGAAAGATGGTTATACTTGAGGAAGTACCTAGCCATCAGGAGGAAGTTTTGGCAGGCCAGGATTTATTTAGAAGTTGGTGGAAATTTTGAACCTGGTTCAAAAGGACATTGTGGGAGACTGTTCTAACTTTGGCTTTTAGTGTCTGGACAGCTTTACTGATATTTTTAACCAGAGTTTTCTCTGGGGGTTGGGTTTCCGGGTTCAGTTGGAATAATATGAGGTCCCCCAGGTCTGGCCATGCTGGGTCATATATTTTGATTCCTAGTTTTAGCCCTGTTCCAGCCTTTAAAAAGGTTTTTTCTGATCCAGTGGTAATGTTTAATAAGTTGAGTTTTATGGAGTCACAGGTTGCTATGCTACATCCTGCTGGGCTGGGGATTTTCTCTAGGAGATATGGAGAAGTCAGTGGGACCCCCTTCCAGGGAGCGGTGGCACCTACCAGCAAGCTCCAAGAGCAGCAGAACCCTCCACTCTTGTGGGGGTCTTGGCAGAGGTATTTGTCATAAATCCCATAGTTGCAGCCTCTACACCATCTCCTGGGGGGAGCTTTGAGGGTATGGGAGTACAGGGTAACTAACAAGGTGTAAGGAGTGTGATCTTGGATTGCCGTGCAAGTGTCAAAAATTACAGAGGCCGAGGTTGCACCTGCCAAGAAAGGGCTGAAG
>PVKH010025556.1:0-13395 GCA_004027955.1 Chaetophractus vellerosus | reverse complement strand
AGTCTAATACAATCTCATTCGCACAAAGAAACAGACCAGCTTACAAACAATCCAATATCTATTTTTGGAATTCATAAACAATACCAAATTGCTACAGATAGCAAGAGTCTCCTGCATACAGGGGCAGTGAAGGAGGATGGACCATTGCCATGGGCCCTGTACTGCAGTCTCTTGAGCACAGACTCACGGAATTGCTGTGATCTTCCTGGAGCCCCTTTATGGTAGAGTATCTTCTGGGTTGTGTTTCCTAGTTTCTGTTTCATATGCCCACAGGCTTTGCTTTGTTTTCTGTCTTCCAGAGATTTATTGATATCTCTTATCTGCTGATGACTTTTCCTCATCTTTCCTTTATAGCTTTGCTGGTTTATTTCTGTTTATATTTCTGATGGACCTCAAGAAAGATGGGAAATGATCCATGCATTCATTTCTGCCAATTTTAACTTGAAGTTCTCATCACTTGGTAAAGAAATTGAGTGAAGAATATTTTTGAGGAATTATCAATTATCAATTAAGGCTTGGAACTTTCAAATATGTCATCTTATTAACTTCTTATAATAACTTATATCTTCATTTTACAAATGAAAAAGTTGAAGTTCAGAGAAGTCTGTTAATTTGTCTGAGATTCCATAGCTGGTAAATCACAGAGCCAGTATTTAAAACTAGACCCTCTAATTCTAGGCTGTGTATTTTCCTTTATGCTACAGCTAAAAACTAACCATTGTTGATTTGGGGGAAAGGTTGGACATCTTGAACAAAGATGAAAATTAATACATAATGATTTGTGTTAGATTATAGTGCTTGGATCTTTTTTATAATAAGTGAGCAAATATGAACTCAGGGCCTGTCCTTGGTAATTTACATAGACAAACACAGTAACTGTGACAGAAGTTAAGAGCAGTGTTTGTGAGGGGCAAAAGCATTTGAAGGCAGAATTCGGATCCAGAATGGTCACAAGAGGCATGACTGGAAAAATCAAATCTAACCTAAGTTTCATAGGGATTGGGTTATCAAATTTAGCAAATAAAAATATAGGCACCAAATTAAATTTGAATTTCAGATAAACACCAAATAATTTTTTTTAGTATAACTATGTCCCACTAAAATTTTATTCATGGTTTATCTGAAATTCAAATTACCTGGGCTTCCTTTATTTTATCTGGCAATACTATATAGGGACAAATGCATGGTTTTGAATTTCATCCTTAAAACTCAGATTTATAATTGTAGGATGAACTCTCATAGTTCATGTGGAAAGATTTATTTAGGTTGACTGTAAATATCAATATGGGTCAATAGTGAAATAATGAAAAAGAATGAAAGGTAAGATTGAAATAAACAGAGCCCCTACAGATATGTTTCTCAAAATATTAGCTGAGAAATATCTATTCATAATACCTAAGCTGTTTGTTTAAAATGCAGCTTTCTGGGACCCTAGAAATCTGAATGTCCTGGTAGAGGGCATAGCAAAGTCCATTTTAACAAGTTCTCCAAGTAATTTTCATGCACATTAAAGTTCTAGAATTTATTGATAAAGAAAAATGAGACTGTCTCAGTTGCTGTACTGGGCAGGCCATATCCATGAGATTTGGATTCAATTCCCAGTGCTATGTATAAGAACATATGTCCTGAGAAATGAGACTAAGGTAATGAAGGGGTTTGTTATACTATATGCAAAATAATAGAAGGAACCAGCCCTGTTTCGCCTAGAGAATTTTTAAGGGTACATGGGCGTTTTATTCAAATATGATTGCAGAAGAGTATTTGGATTTTTTCCAATGTGTTCCCAGAAGTTAGAATTAGGATTAATGAGTAGAAATTATGAGCAAAGTTGGATTTAATATAAGGATGAATTTTCTAAACTATATCTATCTAAAAAAGAAATGGACTTCCTTTGGAGATAGTGACTTTTCCATCACTTGAGGTGTTTTAAAAATGAAGGATGAATGCTTGCCAAAGATTCTGCTGATGGAATTCCCTCGGAGGCTGGCTTTAAGGTCTCTCCTCTGAGTAAGTTCCAGACACTTACTAAGTCCCAGGCCCCTAAATCTCAGAGTCAATATTGAGAACAGCATGTTTTTACTGAGATCAATGAAAATAATTCGAGTGTTGGAAATTTAAAAATAAAACATAAAGTAACTGGGTCTTTGAATTTTGACCAGAATAGAAAATGTTGATATAATGATTTTCAAAATCACATCAGATGCATTTAAGAATGACCTTAGGTTCTTGATTTGGAGATGAAGAAAAAAAATGTCATTGTCTGTCAATAGAAGATTTTCATTCAAGGGCAGGTTTGCTCACTGGACTAATTGTGCAATCTCCTTTTCCAAGTGAAATCTCTGTGAAATGACTTAGTTAAGTGATGTAGGAGGTAGATAGTGAAGCATACGGAAATGTTAAGATTCTTATTACCCTTGGAAACCATATTGACCCTTATTTAGCTTTTTTAAAATAATACTTTCCTTGAAAATTAAATATGAATTGCCTGAATAGCAGCATATAATTCTTTAAAAATATGAATTGTTAATTTTATTCTTTTCTAATGTGAAATATTTTAAAGTGTTGGGCATATTTTTTTTAGTTCAAATTAACATGCCTTCCAGCAAACTTATGTTCCATATTTTAACGTGAAAAATGTTTTTGTGTGTGTTTGTTTTTGTTTTTTTTTTTGAGAGGAGGGAATCTTCTTTGAATTAAGCACTTACAGTTCAGTCCAAATTCAGTGGGACATGTTGCTGGTTGGGTATTTTTTTTCCTCTCATTTCATTAGACAATGAATTTTAAAAAGTGAGCCCACTCATTACTCAAATTACCAAGGTCTTACTCACCAAAATGAAATTAATTGACTGGAGTTCTGGCAGTTTCATAATATCTCTATGTCTTTGGTTCATACCCTGACTAGCATGCCTATCATCATTACTATTTTAATATTCAGCCTTTTCTTTTATCCTTTTTTTCACGAGGAAAAGACCCCCCAAAATAGTGTGATAAGAAATACGGCATATAAATAGGGATGTAAATAAACAAGGGGGATGGTTTGCTGTAGACAGGTCTGAGAAGAACGGATGAAAAATCAGTGCCAAATAGACCGCCACGCTTATTTATTTAACTCCATTTGTACGATGCTGAGGATACAAAGGGAATGGTTATGGCAGCGATTGTGCTGGGAGTGGGGAGAAGAGGGAGGATGGGTGGAGCTGGTGCAGGAAGGACCCATGAAAATTGAACTTTGGGCTTGGTGAAGGAGGCCAGTGGAGAGCCAACGCCTGAGCTCTAAATGAAGGCATTCTATTTTTGATTTCCATGATTCTATTAAAAGATGTAGACCCAGAGGACCAAACTGGAAATACAACTTTATTTGGGGATCAGGGCTTTCCTTCCAACCTTTTCCTATAGCCCAGAATGTTCTGGTGATTGCAGGTATACAAATGGAGATGTGAAACCCAAAACACAGAGAAGGAAGGAAGGTAGAGAGAGAGAGAAGGGAAGTGCACATTGTGGGAGGAGAACAAGTTATTCCTTCATGCAGGGGCACAAATGAAAAGTCTAGCCCCAAGCTCTGAGTAGGAAATAAAGCCGGTCTTCCCTTCTGCCTTGAAGGCAAGGCCTCTGGCAGCAGGTTTCGGCTAATGCTTGTTAACATTTATTGAAAGCGCACTGGGTTCTCTTCAGAACACAGTCATGGACATTTTTGCTGCTCAGTGGGGCTGAGTCCAAATTAAACAAAGTGCTGAGGTGAAGTCAACTACTATTTTTGGCCAGTTTATAGTTAAATGGAGTCATGAATGTGAAGGTTAGGCTTCCAGCAGAATATCACCCAAATGCGGCGGGTATTCTAGGAAGAATTGAAGTCCTCCTGCTTCATTTTAATATGTGCTTTGCTGCCAGAATTCTTGTTTCTTTGGTCAGAAATTGCTCTATGTAACATTGTTTTTTGTTTTGTTTTGTTTTGTGGCGGAGTTGGGGGGTGTCTAGTAGAACTAATAGGATTTACGTTTCAAATAAACAGAAAATGTCTACTGTTATATACTGCCCTCTGCTGGCTGCATCAATTATGTTTTACCAGTAGCTGAAATGGATGGTTGAGAATGAGGTTTGATTAAATAAATAAATAAATAAATAATAAATTTGGCATTTCCTCTCCCCTCCTTCTGGGCCAATTTTTAAAATCTCTGGGTAGTTACCGGATTTAAAATAAGAAATATATTAAATGATGTTATTTCTTAACATTTATACATGCTCCTAAAATATAGTAATTTCACAGTATTTTTATCTTATAGAGTAAAACAAGAGTTTGACTCTCTGGTATATCTTTCTGCTTTAATGTACTTAAGACTACTCTTTTGAGATTAGAAGTTCTTGGGTTAATTCATATTTATAAAAGGACCAAATTATTAGACTCTTGTCAGTAATCCTTGATATGTCAAGAAACCATTTTACACCAAAAACAAAGAGTAAAACGAATAATACAGTGAAATATTCTTGAAGTCCAAATAAAACTTTACAAGGCACTCTTGAGATACAGTTTTTAAATATTAGCTTACGTAGAACTGCCTCATAGCAATGATCACTAGATCATTTAATGCTTTTTAATAACTTAAAGCAAATCTTCATAAACAATGGAGTAGATTAATGCTTAATTGTCAAAGGAACTGTAATCTAGTGAAAGTTACTTGCAAAGCCAGGATTAGAATTAATTGTCTGAAAATCTGCAGCCTATTGCTTCATCTCCTGAACAAAGCTCTGCCTTTAACAGTAATTAGGAGGAAGAATTTGGTATGTCAGATACTTTCTTGCAAAACCAAGTTTCAGCAGTGAATTCTAATTACAGTCATTTTATTATTTTAAAAAAACCACAGAAACAAAAAGCAAACTTTAAAGCATCTTTTTAAAAAGGAAAGCTGCTATGGCATGGGAATGATTGATCATTGTTTCTTTAACTGAAATCTGTTTTCAAGTCAGTTATGTTCTGTTGTTTATAATTATTGGGGGGTTTGGAGGAACCTCGTGTGGCTTTTACTTGGATTCTTTAAATTAAGTAGCTGAGTTGCACACAGCTCCATTCGGTTATGGTTGAGTAAACTTCTTCAGTGTATGGGGGTATCGCATCACTTCCTGGATGAACAGTTGGTTGCTGAGAGCAGGTTTATTTAAAGCAAGAAACTCGTTTAAATAAGTCTTTGGTCACGCTGTCGAGGGGGTTGTTAATGCACTGTGAGCAACGACTATACATGCATGGGGACGTTTATAAAAGAATCTCTGGTTTTCTGACCATGTAGGTCTTAACGAAGCTTTTTTGTAAACCTAAGACTTTATGTTCATTTTACTATACACAGTCTTAATTTGAGTCTGAAAAGAGGAGCTCCAGGGCAGACATAAAATTAACTTCTCTTTCAATGTCCTAACCTTTTGGTTTTAATTTATTCACTTGTCAATCTTATGAATGCCTCATGAACTCCAGCCATTGATTTCCGTCGCCAATGCTATTTTTCCTGTTTATTATAATATATTGTCCCATTGTTGCCGGCCGTTTGCACTCAGTTAAATTTCCCACACAGAGGACAGGAAACTGTTCCATGGCATCAGACTTCCTTAGATTGATTTTCACAGAGGCCGGGAGGGACCTGCCTACTTTGGGCTCTTTGTGCTGAGGCTACACAAGGGCCCCAGTAAACTGCCTGTGTGGACACTTCCTTCCAGGCACCCAGCGCAGACGGTAGCCTCATCAGGCAGCTCCCACTGCGGTCCCACGCAGCCCCTGGGAAAAAACTCCCCTTATCAGTGCTGAATATTATGTCATTTATTTTTACATACGATGTTTATTGTATTTAGAGCCTGCTCTGTGGGAATGTTCTTTTCAAGTGCGACAATGGGGAACCATAGAACAAAACGGGTGAAATCATACAGGCCTTCCAGAAGCTTCATAATTAGAAAACAAAACACTCAGCAACAATACAAATGATGTTTTTACACTCGCTGGGTACTGAATTATTTATCAATAAAAAGCTTTATCACCAGTGCATTATCCATCCCTCCTAAATGTAGGTTATAAAAAACACTGAGAATTCTTCTGGGATGAACCAGAAGACCTAAAGGGCTCTTAAGAAGAAAAAAGTCAATGCTTATGTTACTATTTTGAGTTTTACTAAATATTCAAGCTTTTCTAGTCAAACTTCAGCATATGCCTCAGTGAATTGGAATTTGAGACACCTGCCCTACATATATTCAGCTTTCAGTTTGAAACACTTTTAAACTCAGTAAGTTGTCTTAGACAAAACATATGGGTCTTTTATGTTTTTTAAAAAGTAGGTCACCATAATTATTAATTTGCTTCCATACCATTAGATTAAAAATGATTTTTTCTCTTTTTGTACATTTGTCTTTTGAGCTCATTTCATTGCAAACTCTAACAAACACAACTTAGTAGATAACATTATTAAAAATCAGGCAACCTCTTTTGAAAATGATTATTAATTTACACTCTGATATCATGTTTCCCCAGGGAACTCATTATCAATTAGAAAATCTCCTGTAATAAATAGTTGACAGAGGAAGCCAGTTTTACAATCACAGCTACAATCCCATGGAGGCGTTCTATATATAAAAAGAATTTTTTTTTTTCTTCAAGCCCAGAAGATTTCAGAGGTCCTGGGGAGAAAGATGTATGTTTGTGGAGACTTTATCAAGGAAGCTCAGCCATTATTGTCAAAACAGATAAATCTACAGGGAGGAAACTCAATTTCTATTTCAGTTGTAATTGTGCATTGTGAATCATTTCCAACTGTGGAAATTGATGACCAATTTATAGATCTATGAATGAATTAATGATTTTGATCAGTTGAAAACCAACTCTTGTCATTATTGTAATACTCATAGAGTTTGCGTTTAATTAAATCATTTCAAAATTTAAGACTGAATTGAACTGGCCAAATCACAAATAGGATCTCAGAGAAGACAAGCTACAGACACGCTCATTTCCATTTTACTGATTTGGAAACTGAAGGAGGTATGCAATTGTAACCTCTGGAACAAGTCACCTGCAGGGAAGCAAACTCTTCCTTTTACCAGTCTAAACCTTTGCCTAATTTTTCTGTTCTCTTTCTTGGAGGATGGAGGTTCCCTTCTAGTAAATACTTACAAAGAATCAAAATGAGATGCCCACATAATTAATTTGACATGAATAGCTATTGGAAAATGTCCCAGGTAGGTTCTGTGTCAGATGACATATTGGTAAATGGATTCATGCTGTGAAAAATTTTATCCCTTCTTGGTTGAAGTGATTGATGCTGTAGTTTACGGATTTGATCAGAGTAATTGTAGAGGCATACAGGCAATGTAGAAGGTAAGCTACTATTTTAATTATGGACTTCAATGTTCATTCTCTAATGGATATCCTGGTATCATATTTCTTGCTTGCTTTCTTCTTAGACCATAGTTTCACCAAGTCTTGGCTAATATCAGTATTGGATCCAAGAATTTTTGTGCACAAGTTTCCTTATATTGTCATGGAAATAGCCCAGATATAAAGTTAACATAATGCTTATTTTTCTCCTGGGATAGTGGCATAGGATAATGATCTTAGGTATCTCTCCTGACCTTCTGACTCTAGAGTCAAAGGTTGACCCAGGGAAGGATGGGGAATTTAAATTTGCGTGTAGAGATCTCTGGAGAGCAACCTGAGCAAAGTTAACTAAGTGTTCCTTTTCTGGAAGGAACCTACGAATACCCAAAGTTCTGGCTTGGGTGACTGGGTACTTGACAGTACTATTGAAAACTGGGAAAATATTAAGAGGAACCAATTTTGGTTGGGAAATTGAGTAGATAATGAGCTCGGTTGAGGATGTGTTAAGATTGAGGCACCTGTGGCACCTCCAAATATTTCTATAGAGTAGGCAGTTGCTCTGAGCACAGGAAGAGAGAGATAGTCTACATAGAGTTATTAATCTCTGGTCTGTAGATAACAACAAAACCTTGAGAATATATGAGGTCACCCAGGGGGAGGTGAAAGAAAGATCAGGGAACTAAGGAAAAAAACCCAGGGAACACCAGTTTTAAGGGATGAAGAAGAAGAGCTCAAGACCAAATGGGAAAAAAATGTAGAAAAACAGAAGAGAATAGTGTCACAGAAATTGTTAGTGAATCCTTGTAAATTCTTGGCTCAGGAAGTCCACTTGTCATGGAACAATGTCTTTTTTATCTGATAACTTCATCAGAAGTTGATAAACTCTTGCTTAGGGGAATATGGGATTGTTAGGCTTGATCTATTATTTTCTGTAGAGATAATTTACATAAATTGCACAGCAAGGAGGAGCTACAGGTTTATGAATGTTCTGCACTCTTTACCTATTGCTCTGGGCCATGAGGGTTTTTTTAATATGCTTGTTTCTTCATACTATTTCTGCTAAAGTATAGAGAAAACCCATCTCTCTGACTTCCAGAGGAGACAAGAAAAGTTGCAATACCATATGATCATTGTGAATTATCTCAAAAATGAAAGAGGGAGGGAGGTCACCACAGGTGGGGAGAGCATTTATTAGGCAATGTCCGTGGAGATTGACTATGGATGGATTTTTTTCTTTAGATGGTTTTTTCGCTGCTTTTTTCTCAAAACAGTTCCAGGAAAGAGATATCACCAGCAAAGCAAAGAAAAAAACTGTGTTTTATCTTGACCGGGAAATAAATGGAATTTGTTGAAGAAAACTCTTTTTGATTGAGGTCTCTGTTTTGGACATTTAGAATCCATTAGTCAGTAACTTCATCATCATCGTCATCATCATCATAAAACACAACCAAATTAATTGATAAGTTTCTATTTTGGAAAGGAGAAGGAACTCTCTGCTGATGTTTTGCCAAGGAGAGTTCTAAAATACCGAGTGATTCTAGAGGTTCAGGGAGATAAAGACTGAAAGTGTATATAAAATCTAACAATAAGGATATCTTTGGTACCCTTTGCCAGAGTCATTTCTGTGGAGTCCTGGAGGCAGAAAGCAGATGGCAGTTGGTGGAGAAATGCATGGGAGGTGAGGAAGGAAAGGAAGGGAATGAATATGTCACTTTTATCACTTTCAAGAAGTTTGGCTGAAAAGAGAAAGAAAGCTAAGAAGGGATACAAAGTTAAAATGATTCTGGGTTATTTGTTTTATTTTGAGGAATAATTGAGTATACTTAGAAGTTGAAGAGAATCAAGAGAAAAAGGATGAGAGAGAGAAAGAAGGAGGGCGGGAGAGAAATACAAATAATAGGAGAGTATAAAGATATTTGAGGAGGGGAATGGGATTATTGATGAGCATTCTCCTTAGTCATCACTGGTGATCCTAATAAGCACAATCACAAACCTCACTGTCACATCTTCAGCCTTGGTTGGTCTCTCATCTGAGTTCCAAATAGCATACAATCATCAGGATGTTCTACCCTGAAGCTATGGCCCCTAAGTCATTGTTAAAATACACTAAAGTAGATCCCATTGTGTCAGAGGAATTTTAGGGGACTTTGTTGAAGCCCTGTCCTCATGATTTTTCCATTGCAATTAGCTTCTAACTTATCACACTCCTTTGGTCCATTTTACATATGTCGCCACAACAATTTTTCTAAAACACTTTTAATTCTCTTGGTTTAAAATTCTATAATAGTCCTCCATCAACTCCTTAACTTGGAAGATTGGGCATGCTATAAGATACAAATCTCTTTATGAATCTGGTTGCACCTTTCTCCATATACATGTCATTTCTGGGTATGCCAAACTGTGTACTTGTACTCCGTAAATACATTGTATATGTCCTGAAGAATGTTAGCTTGGGATCACATTTCTAATCCTTTGCCTATAAATTTTGTCAACGCGAACAAGTTACTTAATATTTCTCCAAGTTTTCTTATCTGTAAAGTGGGGCAAATGATACTCATTTTTTGGGTTGTTGGGAAGATTAAATAAGACAATACTTTTTAAAAGCCATTAGAACAAGGTCCAGCTCAGAATAGAAGCTCAAGTTGTAGCTCTTGTTATCATCATCATTGTTATTATCGTTGTTGTTATTATGTTTCTTCAGTCCTTTCTTTCTTATTAGCTGTTTTTTCTCTGCAGTATTCTGCCCCATTCCCTTTAAGATCAAATTCCTGTCTTTTCAAAATTCGTCTAGCAAGCTTCCCCCCAATTTTTCTGGCAGTTAACCCCAGCCACACTTATTTTCTACTTTGGAATGTGAGTATGTACAGACTTCCAATATAGCCCTTCTGTATCAATGAAAATTATTTGTTTACTCCTGCAGTGTATTATAAAACCTTTAAGAGCAAAGCCTATGTTATATTCACTGTTGTACTTCCAGCACTTTATAGTCAAGCATAGAATGCTATTTTCTCATTAAACTTAATAAAATACAAATAATGTCATTTAGTGATTAATTGTGGTTCACATAGTATTATATAGCTACATCAGATATAAGACTAAAATAGGGAGTCTTAATTTTGTGTGGCCTTTTTAACAAGATTGAAAGCAGAATTTTAGGCTCTCTGATGGAACTAAACCCAACCAAAACAAAACAAAAAGCATAATGAATCCCGAAGACCAGTAGTATAGTTGTGAAGGGTAAAAACTTTGGAATTAGAGAAAGCTGAGTTTGAGTCCTTATGAAACTTCTATAGAGTGTAGGTTTCTCATCTGGAAAATGGCACAGCGCCTGGTATGTGTAGAATGGTTAATCATAGTGGCTAAAAATTGGGAGTACTCAAACTCTGCATGCCTAAGTTAGGGGATTAAGGTAGTCAACTGATTATACTAACTTATACTATAGTTATTTCATAAACCTCTTCGCTTTTACAAAAAAATGACTTGACTGTCAGTTCTAGTCAAATATTCAGATGTTACTGTCTCATTTCTCTCACTCCAGATTTTAAGATTTCACCGTCACTATTCCTTGTTCAAAAGAGATGCTATGAGAGTGGATGACAAAGCAGATCAAGTAGAGGGAAGCGTTTTGGATGCAGTCAGGATATTTGCACCTTTAGTGATACTTTTCTTACTAGAGGCGGCCAAGAATCTGCATTACGCTTTAAACCATACATAGAAGTCTGATTGCTCTCACTTTAGAATAATAAAATGCTAAAAGTGGACCAAATTAAAACTTTGAACAGAATAAACCTTTAATATATTGAATTTAAAGACTTACATACAGGGGCCGGCTCGATAGCCCAGTGGATAGGGCACTGGCATACCACATGGGAGGCCCTGGGTTCGGTTCCCGGGGACCTCTCCTAGCGGGCAGACCACCTTGAAAATGGCAAACCGCCATAGGCGGGCCAGAGCCGCCGTGGGCAGGGCAAAAAGCTGCCACGGACAGGCAAAAGCCGCCAAGGGCCGGGCAGGTCGCCCGCGGATGGAGCGCAGCCAGCCACCCGCGAACTGAAAGTCGGCTATGAATGGAAGCAGAAGCCGCCCACAAGCGGGGAAAGCCGTGCCTGCACAGTGACCAGTCTCGGTGCGTCGCCGCAGCAGGGGGGTGGGGAGATATGTAATAAAATAAATAAATCTTTAAAATAAATAAATAAATAAATAAATACTTACATACAAATAATTTGTTTGATGTTAAGATGCAATGCTAAAGACTTAATTCTCAGGCTGTGATTACATCCTCTCTGCAGGACTGACGTAAACTTCACCCAGTTCAATGCTTGTTTTCCCTAAAGTTTTATCAGGATCCAGAGTCTTCCAGCCTCCTTTCCCACCAGGAGCCACAGCTAGCTTCTGCTGTGGTCATCCAGGCCAACAGTCAGAGTCTCCTCACTAGACTGCTCATGGAGATTGGTCCAGTTAGGTTTTCTAGACCTCTTTCTTCCATGTCCAACTCTGGTCCCATGAAAATTGTTCACAACGTCTTAAATTGGTAGGACTTTGTGATTTTTCTTCGTTTTTTTTTAATCACTAGTGGTACTGTCAGGGATCTTTATTATTATTTTTATTATTATTATATTTTTGGAATGTGTTTAGAAAGACACAGGTAACTCCAAGTGTGTGATGGTTAGGCTAATGTGTCAACTCAGCCAGGTAATTGTGTCCAGGTATTAGGTCCAGCAAGCTCTGGGCTAATTGTAATACAAGAGCATTTATGGACTTCGATCACCAGTGAGTTTACTGCATGGATGGCTGATTACATCTGCATCAATCAGGGAAATTGGATCAAGAATGGATGACGCTTTTATCCAATCAGTTGACTGCCTTAAAAGGGAAGTGATTTCAACATTCAGAGAGAATTTCCCAGCTCGTCGTTGGACAGCCAACTTCTCCCAGAAACTCATCAAGGACCTTCACTGGACTTTCATCAGAGCCCCTGGCTTGCAGCCTGCCTGCAGAACCTGGACTTGTGCATCCCCACAGTCACGTGAGAGACTCTTATAAAATCTTATATTATTGACAGATATCTCCTGTTGATTCTGTCTCCCGAGAGAACCCTGACTAATACAACTGGTACCAGGAGTGGTTCTTGAGGAACAGAGTCTTAAACATGGGATGTCTGAGGTGGTTCTCTACTCTAATTGGACTCAAGGGTACTAATGACTCCCTTTCCAATAATGAAGAGGTTGCTAAGAGTCCATGGCGTGAGCTGGCAACAGAGATATGCAATGTAGCCTCACTGGATTCCCCTACTTCCACGCTTATAAGAAGCAAGGATCTGGATGAGAGTGTTTTCAATACCTTAACAGAATTTTGTGAAATAAAAAAGTATAATGATGTTGCCTGGCTCCTGCTAGATATTCTGGATGCAGTTAAAAAAGAAAGGGATGAGCTAAAGTCTTCAAATTTGGAACTTAAATGTCGTATGAATGATATGAAAGTTTCTACGTGTGCCTTGAAAATCAATCTTTTCTCCTGTAGCCAAAGACTTGAGATATCTGAGAATCAAACCCAGATGCTCATTGTACAAGTAGCAGAACTACAGAGGAAACTAAAATCTCAAACTCGCAGGGTTTCTGCAATTAAAGTGAGGGCATTGATTGGAAAGGAGTGGAACCCCGAAGATTGGCATGGAGACATATGGGATGATGATGATATTGGTGGGGACATTGGAACTCTAAATTCTGCTGAGACACCAGATAAACTTGTGATAGCCTGCCCTGTGGAGACCACACCTTGTCAACCTTGTATTATTGAGCCTCCAGCCTGCCCCAGGGAGTCTGGACCTCCTTCCAGCTCTGAGGTGGGTGCCAGCCAAACTGAAGCCTGCACTGCTAAGTCTCTTGCCTGCCCCAGAGAGTCTGGACCTCCTCCCAGCCATGAGGCAGGTACCAGCCAAACTCCAGTATGCACTGGCCAGCCTCCACCCTGCCCTGAGGAATCTGCCTTTCAACCCATGCCTGAAGAGATTAACCCTGTCTCAACAGAAGAAAATGCAAAGGAATGCCCTCAGG
>PVKH010025555.1:0-13402 GCA_004027955.1 Chaetophractus vellerosus | reverse complement strand
CTTGGAGAGGTCCCCGGGAACTGAACCCGGGGCCTCCCATGTGGTACCCCAGCGTGCTCTTATCCACTGAGCTATCTAGCTGGGCCCAAACATCAAATATTTCGGAATAAACTTAACCATGGGCATAAAGGACCTGTGCTCAGAAAACTACAAAACATTGCTAAAAGAAACTGAAGACTTAAATAAGTGGAAGGACATTCTGTGTTCATGGATTGGAAGCCTAAATATCATTTAGATGTCAATTCTACCCAAACTGATTTACAGATACCACTCAATCCCAATAAAAATCCTAACAGCCTTTTTGAAAAAGTGGAAAATCAATTATCAAATTTATTTTGAAGAGTAAGGGGCCCTGAATAGGCAGAAAGTTCTGAAAAAAATAGAACGAACTTGTAGGACTCTCACTTCTGACTTTAAAGCATATTACTTAGCTACAGTGGTTAAAACAAAACAAAACAAAACAAACAAACAAACAAAAAACCCAGCATGGTACTGGCATAAAGACAGACACATTGACCAGTGGAACTGAATCAAGAACTCAGAAACAGACCCTCACATCTACAGTGAAGTGATTTTTCACAAGGTGCTCAAGCCCTCCCAGTTAGGCCAGAACAATCTATTAAACAAATGGTGCTGGGAGAACTAGATATCCATATCCAAAAGAAAGAAAGATGACTCTTATCTCACACTATATACAAAAATTAACTCAAAATAGATCAAGGACCTAAATATAAAAAGCAACAACCATAAAACTCCTACAAGAAAATGCAGGAAAACATCTTCAAGATCTTGTGGTAGGTGGTAGTTTCTTAAACTTTACACCCAAAGCACGAACAACAAAAGAAAATTAGATAAATAAGACTTCGTCAAAATTCAACACTTTTGCACCTCAAAGGACTTTATCAAAAGGGTAAAAATGCAGCCAACTCAATGGGAAAAAAATATTTGGAAATCACATATCTGATAAGGGTTTAACATCCATGATATACAAGAAAATCATACAACTCAACAATAAAAAGACAAACAACCTGATTTAAAAATTGGCAAAAGACTTGAAAAGACGGTTGTACAAAAAAGAAATACAAATGGCATTGAAACACATGAAAAAATATTCAACATCACTAGGGATTAGGGAAATGCAAATCAAAACTATAATGAAATATCATTTCACACCTATTAGGCTGCCAGCTATTAAGAACTTGGAAAAATGTTAAGTGTTGGAGAGAATGTGGAGAGATAGGAATGCTTATTCACTGTTGGTGGGAATGTAGACTGTAGCCACTGTGGAAGACTGTTTGGCAGTTCCTAAGGAAGTTGAATATAGACTTGCCATGTGACCCAGTAATGCCATTACTAGATATATATTCAGAAGAACTGAGAGCAGAGACACTAACAGACATTTGCACACCAATGTTCATAGTGACATTATTCATGATAGCCAAAAGTTGGAAACAACTCAGGTGTGCATCAACTGATGAATGGATAAACAAGTTGTGGTATTTACACAAGATGGGGTATTATGAAGCAGTAAGAATAAATGAAGTAGTGAAGCATATGACAACATGGATGAACCTGGAGGACATTATGTTGAGTGAAGCAAGCCAGGCACAAAAGGACAAATACTTTATGATTACACAATCATGAACTAAATATATTGTGAAACTCATGGATTTAATAATTAGAATATAGGTCACCAGAAAATAGAATGAGGTTAGAGAATGAAAATCTGTGCAGAATTGGTAAAAATGTAGTTTGTAAATCTTTGGAAATGAATAGAAATGGTGAAAGCATGTCATGGTGTTTGTAACTAGCAGTGCTGTTATATGGATGTGAGATTTATAAAAGGAAAGTCTAAGGCCATGTATATTACTAGAAGGAAAGCTAAAAACTAATATAATACTGTATATGTAAGTAAAACTCCATATAAAACACGAATATGGGTGATATTGTCTATATGACTGTTTATACAAAATATAAATACAAATATACTAGAGAGAAGGAAAAAGAATAGTAGCTATGTATGACAGGGGAAGCACAGAGTGATTGAGAGGTGATGAGTTTTGTTTGTTTGGTTTTGTTTGTTTTCTGTTTACTATTATTATTGGAATAATGAAGGTGCTCTAAGAATGATTGAAGTGATAATTGCACAGATATGTGATTACACGGAATACCATTGATGGTACACTTTAGATGGATTTATGCTTTAGTCATATATACCAATAAAATTGATTTGTTAAAAAATCAATTGGTCATACTGTATTTTGTAATAATATTTTGACGATGCTCTTGCATAGTTTGTAACAAATGTTTCACAACAATGCAAGGTGTTGGTGGTGGCGTGATATATGGGACCCCTGCCTGATGCTATGCATGTTTATTTTGTAAGTTCAAAACTTTTACTGCGCAGTTATTGTTTATGAATGTTCATGTATGAGTGATATACTTCAATAAAAAAATTCAACTGGTCATAGATGTGAGGGTCTATTTCTGAATTCTCAATTCAATTTCATTGGTCTATATGTCTGTACTTATGCCAGCACCATGCTGTATTTATCACCATAGATTTTGAAATCTGGTAGTGTGATTCCCCCAACTTCATTCTTTTTCAAAGAGGGTTTTGGCTATTTGGGGCCTGTAGCCATTGGGCAGTTTGGGGTAATTATGAATTTCAAAAGATAGATATTGGATCATGCTTGTAAACTGGTCTGCTAATCTGGACATGATTAAATTATGATTAGGGTGTTGACTGGGCCATGTCAGGAGGGTGTTGAGCCCCGCCCCTTGGTGGGTGGGGAAATCGAATATAAAAGGCAAGGCAAAGGACGGAGGGAGCTGTTTTGAGAAGCAGTTCCGATGTTGGAGTTTTGATGCTGGAGCCGGGGAGGCGAGCAGACAGAGGAGCTTGGTCGTGAGGAAGGAGAGAAGGCCCTGGGATAGAGACAAGCCATTCACTTGAGAGTTCACAGCTGGCCTTGTGGAGAGAAGCAAAGCCTAGAGAGCCTCATAGTCTACAGCTGAACTTGTGGAGGAAACAGAGGCGCTGAGCCCGGAGAGAAATGCCACCCTGGGAAGAGAGGAACCCAAGAAGCCTGAACCCTGGCAAAGATCAGCAGCTGTCTTGCTCCAACACGTGGCAATGGACTTTGGTAAGGGAAGAAACTTAAGCTTTGTGGCCTGGTAACTGTGGACTTCTACCCCAAATAAATACCCTTTATAAAGATCAGCTGATTTTCTGGTATTTTGTATAAGCAGCCCTTTGGCTGACTAATACGGGGCCCCTTACCTTCCATGTAAATTTGATGATTTGCTTTTCCATTTTTACAGAGAAGGCTTTTGGAATTTTAATTGGGATTTCATTTAATCTGTATATCACTTGGGCACAATTGACATCTTAATTCTTAGCCTTACAGTTCATGAACATGGAATGTCCTTCCAATTGTTTTTTCTTCCTTGATTTCTTTCGAAATGGTTTGTAGTTTTATGGGTACAAGTTCTTTACATCTATGGTTAAATTTATTCCTAGATATTTGATCCTTTTAGCTGCTTTTGTAAATGGAATATTTTTTTTATTTCCTCTTCAGATTGTTCCATACTAATGTATATAAACAATACTGATTTTCTTCATGCTGATATTGTACCCAATCGTTTTGCTGAATTTATTTATTGACTCCATGTTAAAGATTTTTCAGGAATTTCTATATGTAGAGTCATGTGATATGCAAACAGGGACAGTTTTACTTCTTCCTTTACCAGTTTTGGTGGCTTTTAGTTATTTTTCATACCTAATTGCCGTGGCTAGCGCTTCCAGTACCATGTTGAATAACAGCAGTGACAGAGGGTATCCTTGTCTAGTTCCTGATCCTAGGAGGAAAGCGTTTAGTCTTCCACCATAAACTGTGTTATTAACTGTGGGCTTTTCACATATTCCCCTTACCATTCTGAGGACAGGGAAAATTATTTATTCAGGATTTAACTTCATAGATGAAGAGCTACATATTTAGATTTTCTGCTTTTTTTCTTTATTTAAGTTTTGGTAACTGGTATTTTACAAAGAATTTTTCCATTTAATCAAAGTTATTAAATTTCTTGGCATGAAGTTGTTTATAACAATCCCTTCTAATTATTTCAATGACTGTAGAATTTACCATAACATTTCCTTATATATTTCTGATATAGGGATTTTGAACTTTCTCTCCTTATTCTCTACATCAGTTTTGCAATGATTTCTTAATTTTAAATAACCTTTGCAAAGAACAAACTTTTAACTTCGATGACTTTATCCCATTTTTGTCTTTTTTAAAAATTTATTTTGGCTTTCTATTAATTCCTTCATTCTAGTTACTTTGGGTTTAACGTTCTCACCATTATGCAGTCTTAATGTGGAATCATTAATTATTGATTATTAAGCTTTTTTCCTTTCTAATAGAAGCATTTAAAGCTATACATTTCCATACATGCACCACTTTAGCAGCAATCTACAAATTACAGTATTTTGTATTTTAATTATTATTCCCTTCAAATTATTTTCTGATTTCCCTTGTGAGTCTTCTTTGTCTCATGAGTTATTTGGTAATCTGTAATTGAAATACTTAAAATATCTGAATATTCTAGCTTAATTCTGGTTTTGTTCAGAGTATATTAAGTGTAAAATTACCATCCTTTGAAATTTCATTTGATATATTTTATGGTCTAGCATATGATCTATCTTGGTCATTTTCCATGTAATCTTGAAAGGTATTTGTATTCTGCTGCTGTTCAAATCTTCTCTATCCTTAATAAATTTTGCCTGGTTGCTCTATCATTTACTAAGTAAGGGTTGTTAAAATCTCCCAATACGTGTGTGGATTTGTCTCTTTCTCCCTTTATTTCTGTCAGCTTCTGCTTCATGTATTTTGACACTCTGTCATTAAGTCCAAAAAGATTGTTATGTCTTACTGATGAATTGGCCCTTTCATCATTACAAAATGTCCCCATTTCTCTTTGGTAATAGTCCCAGTCTATTTTCTTGAAAATTATAGCACTATGCTTCTTTATGCTTAATGTTTCCATGCTGTATCTTTTTCTATCTTCTTGCTTTCAACTTCCATGTGATTAGAATTTAAACTGTATTTCTTGTAGGTGGCATATAGTGGTATTTTACTTTTTATTATCCAGATTGAAAATCTCTACCTTTTCCAAACTGAACTTTTTTTCATAAAGTTTATTATGTTGCTGTGCTTAATACTACAATCTTCCTATTTATAATCTGGCTTTCCCATCTGTTTCTTATTCATTTGTTCCTCTTTTCCTGCTTTATTTTGAATTAGTTGAGTATTTTCTAGTATTCCATATTACTTCATCAACTGGGTTTTTAGCTATATTTCTCTGTGTAATTTTGGTATTTGTACTAGAATATTAACTTATCCTAAAGTAATTAAGGTTGATAATGAGCCACTCCTTGTAATATGTAACTTACAATAGCAAAATCTCATTTCAACTCACAAACTCACATCAATCTTTTGCTATTGATGCCAACTACATTGTGTATATATATATATATATATATCTCATAACTCCTACAAGAAAATATTATTTTTACTTTAATAGTCCACAATATTTCACTTTCTAACTGGTGCTCTTTCCTTCCAGACTAAAGCATTATTTCATAATTCCTAATGATACATATTTGTTGTTGATGGCTTCTTTTGAGTTTTGTGTATCTAAAAATATATTTATTTGTCTAACTTTTTGCAGTTTTTTGTGACGATTGTGGAATTTGTGGTATGATTCCCCCGTGCCCCTCCATTCTGCACTTTACGGATATTTTTCCAAATCTTCTGGCTTCCAGGCTTCCTGATAGGAGGTCAGCCATCATTCAGATCATTGATCTTATCTACACAATGTGCCTTTTTCCCCTCTGGCTTCATAAAGCTTTTCTGTTTTTCTTCACCAGCATGATACTATAATATTCACATAGGTGATTCTACTTATATTTTTTCTGCTTGGGTTTCACTGAAATTTTGGGATCCATAAACTGATGTTTTACTTTTTTTTTTTTAAATCAAGATTTTAAACCATTATCTATTCACATATTTTTCTGTTCCATTCACTCTCTCCTTTCACTTTGGGACTCTAATTATATGTATATTCTATCACTTGATTAATTGATTCTTTTCCCACAGTACACTGAGGCTCTATCCATATTTTTTATATATTTTTCTCTTTTCTTTAGATAGGATAATTTATATTTTTCTTTAGTGATTTTTTTACTCTTTCTCTTCAGAAACCTACCTTATATGAAAACCATCCAAAATATCAGTAAGGATATAGATGACTTGAACAAGTCTAACAAGCAAATTGAACTAATTGCTATTTATAGAACAGTCCACTTAGCAACAAGAGAATCCACATTGTTTTCATGCTCACATGGGACATACGACATAATTGACTATATGTGGGGTCATGAAACATGTCCCCAATAAGTTTAAGAGGATTGAAATCAAGCAAACTATGTTTTCCAACCACAACAGAATTAAACTATAAATCAATGACAGAAATATGCATGGGAAATCACCAAATATTTAAGAATTAAAAAATGTACTTATATATCCTTGTATGTTTGATTTGCATTTCCCTAATCACTAGTGATGTTGAACATTTTTTGTGTGTTTCTTTGCTATTTGTATTTCTTCTTTGAACAATCGTCTTTTTATTGTTGAGTTGTACTATCTCTTCATATATCATGGATATTAAACCCTTATCAGATATATGATTGTCAAACATTTTCTCCAATTGAGTCGGCTGCCTTTTCACCCTTTTGACAAAGACCTTTGAGATGTGAAAGTGTTTAATTTTGAGGAGGTCCCATTTGTCTATTTTTTCTTTGGTTGCTCATGCTTTGTGTGTAATGTTCAAGAAACTACCGCCTATATGTGTTTCTTTGTATGGTTTCCTTTTCTCTGCTGAAATTCCACAAATATTCATTATGACCATCTTTGCCTTTATATGCTTCAACATAATTATAATAACTACTCAAGAATCCTGGTCTTATAATTCCAAGTATAGGAAGGGTCATCTAGGTGTCTGAGTCTGATGACTATTTCTCTCCTCTTTACTTTTTCTCCTTCTCCTTTTCCTCATCTTCTCCTTCCTTCTCTTTTCCTTCTTCTTCTTCCTCTCCTCCTCCTCCTCATCTTCTCCTTCTTCTTTGCATTGCCATGGTCACACTTTCCTGCTTTATTGCATGTTTAGTAAACTTTTATTGTGGATGATATATTTTAGAAAGTCCAAATTATGTCATATTTTAAAAAAGCTTGAGTTTCATTCTGGCAGGTAGTTAAAATACTAGTGGATCCTTTTTGTCTTGTGGGGCATATTTGTTCTTTGCTAGGATGTGGCTCTTTCTGCTTTATCCTTAGTTTTGGGGTATAACCATGAGGATGGCCATGAATGTTACTCATAAGGTGGGATTTTCTGCAGTCTCAAATGTTTATCTGTGGTCCTCAGACCCACACTTTGTCCCCCTTCTTTGGCTGTGTCATAGTTCCAATGACTCCCAGAACTCCTTGTCTTCTGGTATCTATGTTCAGCTCATAACCCCACAGAAGCAATTTCTTCTAGGATTTGCATAGCATCCCAGCCCTTAGCTAAGGATAAGATAAATCCCCACGCAGATTTCTGAAGCTCCCTTCATGTAGCTCTGTCTTTCCCAATACACTGCCTCTAAAATTCTAGTCATTTCTGCAGCCTTGAACTCTAATCACTGCCTCCTTCACTCAGAGGTAATGAGAGCCCAAGTAGCTGTGGAATGGCTGAACTATGCCACTGGAAAAACACCTAAGGAGGATTAGAGGCTCACCTTGAGTGCTTTCTTTCTCTTGAGTAACACAGTCTCATACTGTTATTCAACCTATGAACACAGTTGCTTTATACATGTTGTCTAGCTTCATAATTGTTATGGCAGCAGGGGAATCTGTGACCAGTTTCTCTGTCACGGTCAGCACAAGTCTATAAGCCATCATTTTAAAATGGTTTTCCATCATGCTACTTTTTACATGGCAATGCCTACAAGCAGACCTAAATGAAATGCCCAGTGTTTCCTCTAACAAATTATTTTATGTGGATGTAACCATCATATTAGATATTCCTTAGCAATAATTTAAAACAATTCTTATATATTCCATGGTTTGGGAACTCTGTTTAATTTCTCAAAATATTCTAGGTTCAAGGGAAAAAATCAGAGGTTGCTAAAAATGTCTCCCTTTCCCTCTTTTTTTTCCAAACCTAAAACAAATACATATATTAGTGCTGGCTTATCATTATTCTCTTGGCCTTGTATAGTCAATTTTACAGGAAATTATTTTTTTAGCTCCCAGCGATATTATTTCTATTTTTTCATATGTATAGAATATTTATTGTTAATAACAACAAAAATTTTAATATAAATGATTGCCAATTATGGTTTCCATTTAATGAGTGTATATTATAATCTAGTCTTTATATCCATATTTGATAAATTGTAACTTTCTTAAACTTTTGTTTAAAGGAAAACAGTTTTAAAAAAACTGTTTAAGAAAACTGTTTAAATTTTAAAAGTAAATTCTTTATTTCTAAAATGGGGTTAAGAAATAATTCCTACTTTAAAGGGTTATGGTGAGGGTTAAAAAGTATAATTCTTGCAAAGTCATTTATAACCCAGCCACTAGATTCTTTATCCAGTGGTTAAAATGTATAATTCTTACAAATTATACTTTTTATTTTTAAGAAATAAACCCTACTTTAAAGGGTTGTTGTGAAGGTTAAAAAGCATAATTTTTTCTAAGTCATTTGAATACTGATTTTCACCTAACAAGCACACATGAAGTAGAAGTTATTCTTATGTAGGCATTGATTATTTACGTCTTGTGAATAACTACCCTCTTCTTCTCTGCATTACACAACATCCCTTGTAGTAACCCTCTGCATCATTTCTGGAGCCAAATTACTTGCTATACATTTCCTACGAATTCTGGCCTGCCCTTTTAAACTCAACCTATTGAAAAACAAAACTGTATTCTAATCTCCTTCCAAAATATCTGACCTTTGCTGCTCCTTGCTTTGTATGTGCTAATAATGCTTTATTGAGATGGTGACTTGAGTCAAGAAAGTTTTCTTTCATTACTTTTCCCTACATCTTCTGATCCTTCACACCAGTGAGACCCACAATTTATAGCACCTTTATTTTCCTGTCAGCATTCTTGTTTAGACCGTAAATCGTATTTCTCAAAAAGGCCAATAAACTCCCTCTATTTTGATTATTTCCAGTCTACTCCTTCATCATAAGTGAATCTCCCAAACCTCCAAATCTATGTTTTAAAAAGATTACTCAGTGTGTCCCTACTGACTGAAGGATAAATCCCATACTCTCTGTCCTATTCTTTAGTAGCTCCCAAAACCCCAATTACTTTTTGGGAGTTATTTATTAATAATTAATGTAAGACAGCCATTCACATGTGTATGTGATTATTATATTCCAGCACATTTAGCACAGAACTCCAGGGAGGTATGTACTATAAATATTTGCATTTCATGTTCAAGGAATTAGGAGAATAGATAGTGCATGGAATGCTTCATGGCATAGATTTTGGGATCTTAGTTACCCTTTGCCTCAGTTTCTTTATTGTTAGAATATTGACAAGTAAGTATACCTACTTAATATTTTTGGTGATAAAATACATTAATGTTTGTGATATGCATTGAATAGTACTGGCATGTAGTAAGTTTTCAATGAATAGTAGTACATATTGTGTTTAGAGAACTGAAGTGATAGCCCAGGCGGTGGCCCAGTGAGCTGGCCCTTGGTATCCTGATACCAATGCCAAGGGGCCACCACTGTGGGGACATTCCCCCTCAGAAGGTTTGTCTGACCATGTTCCAGGAGTGTTACACACACTGCATCTCACACTTACCTTATACAAATTGTTCAATTAAGGCAAATTTATGTATTTTCTCTGTCTACCTCCATTTACATGGATGCCAGCTAACCAAATTCTTTGTAAACATCAATGATCTGCTAAAATACGAAGTCTTCCATGGAGCCTTCCCACACTGCTTATTGGTTCCCCCTCTGCTGTACCATTTACCTTATCTTCTATTGGGAATAATCACTCCAGAGAACATGCATTCACTAAAAATCAGTTCCATTTTTAATCTTTACAGTCTATATAGATGTCTATTTTTAATTTATAACATTTGATATCTAAGTTGTTTTTCTATATACCTCCTTCAAGCTTAAAGAAATTTTGAGGGCTTATTTTTCTTTATAATCCAATCCAATTTTACGTTTATAAACATGCTGAAATTAGTGACTTCTTCCTAATTTTATTGTCTCTGTACTTTGTACAGATATATCACCCAGCATGGGAATTATCTTAATTGCAAGACAGTTCCCATCCTGGGTGACAGTCCTACTTTCCCTCTTCAAGTGTAATTTTCTACTTCAATATTGTTTTTCTGAAACTAAAGGCTAATGAAAAATTAAGTTTATTTCTGTATGAGAAGTATCAAAACAATGACAATATCTCAGAGAATGATTTTAAAGTGTACTGAGGAAATAACAAAAATATGCATGAGAGAACTATATTTTGATACCTGAGTAAATAAAAAGAAATTGTGGGCAGATGAAAAACACAAATGTCATTCATATCTTATTTTTTCAAGTTTGTTTTTATTTCTATAATGTTTTAATATGGAAATAGAAATGAATATATATTCATTTATTTAATGTGTTATGAGTTATCTGACAGCCTTCATCTTTTTTTCTCTGAAAAAAAGTATTAAAGCATTTTTAAACTATTTTACAATTAAGAGTTTTAAGAAGTCACATTTTAGTGTGAAAATTCTAAGTGATTTCTAATATGTTAGATCCTGTCTTTTCTTCAAATACAAAAACAAAAACCAGAGGAAAAGAAGTGAGCAATGCCACAAATATGCTCATTTTGACTGAGCATACATTTATGAAATGCATCTCTGTGGATAATGTAAGTGGCCACAGTTCATTATTTCAATATTTAGAGTATCTCATGTTGTGAATATAAAGAACTGTGCTCATTTGCAATCATTTATCATTTAATTTATCAATTTATTGATTCCACTTTTGATGGATATTTATCTTGCTTCTTATTTGTCATTTTGTGTATTTCTCTAAGAACATTTCTGTGCATATCATTTGGTGCATGGCCATGCATTTCTGTCATGTATACATATATATGTATGTATCTTGAATTGAAATTCCTGGGTCATAAGATTCATGCATTGTTAGGAGAAAATGCAAAAGAGTTTTCCAAAGTGGCAGTGTCAATTTATACTTTCCTAATGATGTATGAGTATACTCCCAGCTGAACACATCCTCAAGGACAATTGGTTTTAGCAAACGTTTTAAGTTTAGTTATTTTGGCTGACTTTATGCTATCTGACTATGCAGTTAGTTCGAGTTACTTTGAAACTAAGAAGGCTGGGCAACTTTTGCCATTTGGAGCTGTTCTTTTTGAATTGTGCTGACTATTTTTTAGATTGATTGCCTTCTTTTTGCTGTGTAGAAATTCTTTGTATATTCTGGATACAAGTATATTTTTAGATATGCTTGTGAATATCTTCTCCAACTTTTTAAGATAATATTTTCACTCTATATCTTTTGAGAGTCATTTTTCATTAATCAAAATTGAACTGCTTTAGTATTTATTGAATTCCTTTATGCAGATTTTATTTTTGATATTTTGTCTAAATTTTCTAGTTGTTCTTATTGGGTCTCAAATGCCTAGCTAAGCACTACCAGATCATAAGTGTTTTAAAAAATAAATCCTCATGGTCTACATGAGTATTATGTCATACTAATATTTCTTTCAGTATCTGGGCTTTCTAGTGTGCTTTGATCTTTACTACTTAATTGTTAATGGAAAATGTTGTCCACTTTGAGGAAAGAGAAAATAGAGTGGGGAACTCTCTCAATGCAATAAAGAAACAAAAATCAAATGTATATTGTAGATAAGCATACGATACCATTGTAGCACACTAAATTTTTAACAATATGCTATGCTATTATTTATGAACATAAGAATATTGATTTAAAATATTGGTATTTAAGTTCCTATGTATTAACCTGGGTGTCAAACCCATCATGAGATGGTTAATATTTGAGACAGTGTTATGATTGCATAATATAGGTAAGTTCATCTTCTTATTTTATGTCATGCTAATCATTGTCCCTAATGACATTTAACGGTAATGAGCTGCTTCTTTTTCCATATTTGCCCTCAGTCCTTCTACATGTCTTCATGTACTTTGGAACAGCAGTTGCTAGTGGAAGGGCCCTGACAAATTTCTTCAGTAATAGCAACTCATGGCTAACATTTTAAGAAATTTCAATATTGATTAAAGCATTTGAAAAGCTAACAACTACAGAGCAGAAGATGAAAGCCAACAAGAAATCACTGAAGCTTTGCAGTGTTTGCTGATTATCGGGAGAGGTTAATAGAGGGAAGCAGAGAACTGTAGCAGGGCAGTCTGACTGCAATCCCAGGATAAAACCTAAAATCATTTCAAAAGGCAACCTCCTGTGTTTGTGAGAGATTAAATAAGGGCCCCATGAGTTTCTGGAAAGCAAATCTTACCAAAGAATCTGAAAGAATCTTTTGAAGGGAAGTTAAAGCAAATTGATAAGGACAAAGCTTTAAAGGCCATTCTGAAATTTCTCCCAAGTATGTTCATACACATCTCCATACATCCAAAGACTATCAAACAAGACAAGTTTTTAAAATTTATTGTGAAAATTATACACTTAAATGAAAACTGACAGTACTCATAGGAGCTGAGAAACTCCTAATCAAAGAATGCTAAAAATTATAATAATAATCATATTTTGCATTTATGAAGTGTGTCATTATATTCAGTACATTTCCATTTAATCTGTACTCACTACAAACTGCGAGGTAAAAAGTTTGTCCATGGTCAATTTTATAAAAGAAATGTTGGGACAGATTTACCACCATCCCTGTATTAGTCAGCCAAAGGGGTGCTGATGCAAAATACCAGAAATTTGTTGGTTTTTATAAAGGGTATTTATTTGGGGTAGAGGCTTACAGTTACCAGGCCATAAAGCATAAATTACTTCCCTCACCAAAGTCTATTGCCACGTGTTGGATGGCTGCTGACATCTGCCAAGAGTTCAGGCTTCCTGGGTTCCTCCTTTCCCTGGGCTTGTTTCTCTCCAGGCTCAAGCTTGCTTCTCTCCACAAGGCCAGCTGTAGACTAGCAGGCGAAGATGGCTCGTCTCTTTTCCAGGGGCCTTCTCTCCTTCCTCACGACCAAGCCCCTCTGTGTGCTTCCTCCCCCGGGCTCCAGCATTAAAACTCCACATCAGAACTGCTACTCTGTCCTTTGCCATGTC
>PVKH010025554.1:0-13392 GCA_004027955.1 Chaetophractus vellerosus | reverse complement strand
CCTGGATGCTCAGATTTCACCAGCCTGAGCTGGGAGAGGAGTGCAGTGCTTGCTGGAGCTGAGGCTGCCAGAACCAGCTCTGGAGAGCCTTCTGCAGCTCTCCAGATGCACCGCAGAGCTCGGATTAGTTAGAGGTTTTGCTCATAATCACCCTAGGGATTTGGCAGCAAGTAGGACCCAGGGCCCTGCTTGCCTGAGAAGATGAGGACTTGCCACTCAAGTTTACGTTTCTTTCTAGGTCTTTCTTTGGGCAGTGAAGGGGTTAGACCTGTAGTATAATTGCTGGAATCTGTTTGTTGGCTACCTTTGATGGATCCTTCTTGGGTCAGCTTTTTCAGTGCGAAGAGGCTATTTGCTCTTGTCATAAATAAAGGTACTGAAACATGCCAAATGAAAGAAGCCAGGCACAAAAGGTCGCATATTGTATGATTCCATTTATATGAACTATTCAGAATAGGTAAATCCAGAGAGACAGAATGCAGTTCGGTGGTTACTGGGTGCTGGGGTACAGGGGGAAATCAGAAGAAACTGCTTAATGGGTAAAGGACTTTACTTTGGAGTGATGGAACTGTTTTGAAACTAGATAGAGGTGGTGGTTGTACAACATTGTGAATGTACTAAATGCCACTGAATTGTTCACCTTAAAATGGTTAATTTTATGTTTTGTGAATTTCACCTAAATAAATTATTTTCTTTACATAAAAAAAAAAACATAATGGGGGAGCAGGTATAGCTCAATGGTTGAGCGCCTGCTTCCTATGTACGAGGTCCCCGTTTTCAATCCCCGGTACCTCCTTAAATAATAATAATGGTAGCCTTTAAATTTTGGTCTAAGGATTGATTTATGTAAGATATTTTATGTTTTTTTTAAGTCCCTATCACCTTCAGGGCTCCCCCCACTGATCACTTGACCTTTTGCCTTCTTTTCCTTTTATAAATACCTAATTAAGAAAAGAAAAATTGTATGCCTTTTCAAATAATTTTTGACCTTTTCTTTTCCTTTGGGGATAACTTTTCCTTGCAGACTAAACTTCTGAGGACTGGCTGGGGATGAGGGGAAAATGAGCAAGACTTGATAAGATATGAGAAAGATATCCAGGTTAAGATGGCCCTATAGGGACATTGCTTACCAAGTGTCTTAGATGGGACAAACAGGTATGCAATCCATTTTTGGAGTTATAAGGAACCTTAAACACAATTTAGTCCACATTTTTGCAGGTAAGGAAGCTGAGGTAAAAGCAGTTTGGTGACAGAGCCAGGACTAGAAACCAGGTCTCCCGATTTCTATGTCCCTATTTATTCTTTTTTATTATTACATACTTTTTAATATTTTAAAAAGGTACTTAGATTACATACATATTACATAAAAATATGGGGAATTTCCATATGCCCTGCTCCCTACCCCTCCCACACTTTCCCACATTAACAACATCCCTCATGAGTGTGATACATTTGTTACAATTGATGAACACATTTTGGAGCATTGCCACTAAGTGTGGATTATAGTTTACATTGTAGTATACATGCTCTCCCACACAATTTTGTAAGTTATGACAAGATACATAATGGCCTGTATCTATCATTGCAGTGTCATTCAGGACAATTCCCAAGTCCTGAAAATGCCCCCATATTACACCTATTTTTCCCTCTCCCTCCCCTCAGAACTTCCAGTGACCACTGCCTCCACATCAATGATAAAAGTTCTTCCATTGCTAGAATCACAATAAGTCTATAGTAGAATAACAGTAAGTCTACCCTAGTCTGTCATTCATTCCCTAATTCTGAAGATTCTGGGATGGTGATGTCCACTTCACCTCTAATTGGGAGGGGGCTTAGATCCCATGGGGCAGATGATGGGACTCTTGCTTGCAGTTGCAGACTATCTCTGTTCCTTGGGATGGTCATTGTCCATCATCATTTCCTTGTTAGTTGTCCTGGGTGAGTCCAATGAACTGGATAGTAAGTGTTGCAACTCTGTTGAGATTCAGGGCCCAGCTGGCACATGGACAGCCCAAAGATTTCAGTCTCTTGGACGTATACCTCCCAACTCTAGTACTAACTATAGGTTCAAATAGAAGGGTCATAAGAGCCATGTGTAGGGAAACCACAACTGAGTCCAACTCTGTCACACTCGGAAGCATAAATTCCAAAGTAGGGCCCACTGCTTATTCTTTACACTGTGTGCTGGGAAAAGTGGGAAACCTTGAGAAAGGAGGCAGTCCTCTGAATTTGCCCTTGGATGGCAGATGCAGCCCTAAGATTCAGTTTCTTTTGTGTTTGGGTTATTTCATAAAGAGATTCATGAACTAGAAGACCTTTTCTAAGTTTTCTGTAGGAAAAGGAAAAAATAGCCTGTCTTGTATATAAAATTTGACAAGGAACAGCGCCATTATCTTGTAATGTTATTGCTTGGGACTCAGGTTTATAAATTGAATCCCTATCTTTCCACTCTTCCTCAAAATGAATTTTAGAATTCATAAAGATTATTTTACAACTTTGTACTCACACTAATGTCTCCCACTCAACAATTGCGATTTTCTGTCTTAATATTCACTGATTCATATTATATATTGTTATACCTCAGGAATATTCTTATATTGTCATTGTATTGTGATGTTCCCTCACAAGCTAAAGGGATTGGCACTCTTTCTTGTCTTTAGAAGACAATGCTTAAAAGTTTTGAAAAACTCTCCTTTTCTTCCTTTTTGCCTCAGCAAGGAATTAAACTAATATTTTTAGTGACAAATGAGGCTGTGTGTATGCTTACTTTTCTCTGGAATCTTGAAGTACTTGAATGCAATGTGAATTCGTAAAGTAGGCAAGTGTAATTTAATCAACTTATTTAAAAATTAAAGACTATGGAAGCCTTGTTCTAATTTTCTAATGTTTGTGACACCAGGAAGAATTAAAACACAAAAATCTAAGTTGGTTAGGGGTCCATAAGCTACCTTTCCTGACCCACTTTGGAGACTCCCTCTCCTGTTGAAGACTTCAGGGCGTGGTGGAAAACCACTAGGCAGGGGAGCAGGAGATCAAGGTTCGTGGGCTGA
Source organism: Chaetophractus vellerosus (assembly GCA_004027955.1). Taxonomy (NCBI): domain Eukaryota; kingdom Metazoa; phylum Chordata; class Mammalia; order Cingulata; family Chlamyphoridae; genus Chaetophractus; species Chaetophractus vellerosus. Next base: position 10,342 of record PVKH010025554.1, on the reverse strand, counting down.
CTCTGCCTTCCACCATGTTAGATTTGGGTCAGATAGTGTTTCTTCTGTCTACTGATATTCTCTTATCTGTAAACTTGGGTTATGGCCTAGACCAGTGATTGTGAACCCTGACAATGCATACTAATCAGTTGGAGAGCTTTTGTTTCCCCAACATTTTACTATGAAAGCTTTTTAAAAAAATCCCCCCACCCCCACCCCCTCACTGTTTTGGGCTCCCTGTCTGCTCTCTGTGTGTATTCGGTGTCTGCTTGTCTCCTCTTTATGATGCACCGGGAATGATCCCGGGACCTTCCAGAGTGGGAGAGAGGCGCTCAGTCTCTTGCTATAGCAACACCCCACTTTCCTGGTACCAAAATCTTTTTTAATTTGCTAGGCTACTGAAATGCAATATACCGGAAATGGGATGCCTTTTACAATAGGGATTTATTTGCTTGCAAGCTTATAGTACTGAGGCTGAGAAAAACGTCCACATTGAGGCATCATCAGGCAATGCTTTCTCCCTGAAGACCAGCTGCCGGCGATTCTGGGCTCCTCTGTCATATGGCAAGGCACATGGCAATGTCTGCTGGGCTCTCCCTTCTCCTCCAGGCTTCCTTGCTTCAGCTTCTGGCTTCCTCTGGCTTTCGCTCTGTTCACCTGAATCCATTCCATTATAAAGGATTTTGGTACCGGGAAAGTGGTGTTGCTATAGCAAATACGAAAAATTGGGAAAAGTCTTATTGATTGGATATGTGGGAAGAATTGTGAGGTGCTTGGTAGAAAAGTAAAGTTTATTTATGAAATGTCTTATTTTCATCCCTTCTCCATATTCCCACCACTACTGTCTATTTCAGCCCAATTACTCTGGTAACCCTAGGTTTAGCTGGACTTTCCCAAGAGTTTCCCTTATCTCTGTCTAGTCAATTCATCTTCTCTCTAATCTATCTTTTTAAGCAGCTGCCTAAGTTAACTTCCTGAAGCATAGATCTGATCATGCCTTTCTCTGCTTAAAAATCTTTACTGGCTGTATCAGTCAGGATTCATTGTAGAAAATAAGTCATTACAGCCTAATGTTAAAATGCAGCCTACTGTTCAAAGCTGTGTGCAGTAAGGGCACTACCCATCATATTTTGCTTAAACCCTTGTGTTCCACCATCTATAAAGTCAGTCATTGGCATGTGTGTTAAAATAAATATTTGTTGAAATGCATGAATGAAAAAATGAATTCACTCCTGACCCTGTTCTTTCTTACCTTCTGGCCTGTCCTAGCTCCTTCTGCCTGCTGAAATCCTTCTCCTTCTCTGAGGTCATCTTTCTTCCCCTGAGAGTCTTCTAAAATCCTCTTGGAATATTCCCCCATCGCCTGATTTTCTTGTTGCCCTTTGTGCCTCTGTCTTAAAGCCCACTGCCTCCTGCCTAGTATTGGGTGTAACTATGTATTCACGTTTCCCCCTGCCATATTGTGAACTTCTGCAGCAACTTCTTTTATTCACTGATGGGGCATCCACCCCTGCCCACCTCTTGTTTATGCCTTACTCATCACTTTCTCCTTTCTTCCTCCTTTTCTCCAGGTAGAGAAAGTCCAGTTCTCTTCTAAAGACATTCATTTCACTCTTTTATTTTTCCAATAATTGCAGTTGATGTTAGATAATTTCAGATTTAGTCAAATCTTTTTTTGTAGTTTCCTCTTTCCTGTCCTTACTCCTGCAAAGAGACTTCCATGTTATGTTTTTTTAATACTAACACATTTTTCCTGTTTTAGCCCTAGGCAGAAATACAAAATAAAACTAAAAGGGGAGGGGCATTGGAAGGAAACAGGAAGCATTATAGAAAAAAATTCCCTTTTAATTTTTAAATTTATATAATGAAATTCACAATATGTTCACAGAGTTCTGGTTTGTTATGCCTTGGTAGTAGGAAATGTATTAGAGGAAGATTTCAGCCATAATAACATTTGTAGTTTGGATTCTTAGGTATAAAAACAGAGCCATGTGATTTGTCTTTGTGTCTCTCAGTGAATTTCTTATAACTTGACTTTGTTTTGTTTAGGGTTTGGGAAATCCTTTCACCATTTTCTCCTCTTAAAAAAAGAAATGTATCTACTTTGTTTTCCAAATGTATCTACTTCACAAGATGACTGAAATTCATCAAAAGACTACTGAATCTTCATGGAAATTCAGATTTATTTTTAAAGGTACAAGGAACTTCTTAAAGATTCATGAAAGGAAAAATCCATCCCTACAAAGGTTTAAATGTTCAGGGTATGGCCTACTTTCATTTTACCAAAATATAAGCATGTCACAGCTCTTTAAAATGCTCATTTTGTTTTTCCTCTCAGTTCAAGTAATAGAACTCAAAATTGGTTGCAGAGAAATGAGGGGAAATTGTATAGAAATGGCAGACTAGATAATCACATCTGTAGCACTGATGTTATAGTTTACTCCTGATTCTCTCCTCGTGGATCAGCAACACTGGGAGAGAATGGGGGAAGCAGACGTTCTTCTGTCTGTACCCTCACCACCCTGCCCCCCTCCAGCAGCCTTGGCTAGTTCCCTACAATGCCTTGAGGGGGCTTCCTGGCTGGTTTTGGATGCCACATTTAGCCAGATCAAATGGAAATTAGTTCTTTTGGTGCTGATGGCCATTGGAGTTATGGGCAAAGGAGTTTTATTCTAGTTCTTTGGACGCATCATAGCTAATATACTATTGGGGGGGGGGGATGAAATTGGATAATCCTCTGGCCAGTGTGCGGGAGTCCATCGTGTGCCTCAGGTCTCCTCTCTATGTCCTTAAGCCACAGCCCTTCTCATAATGGTGCCTGCATGTTGGAGCAGGGCGTGGGGCTACCAAGGAAGATCAACAGCCCAGAATTACAATGAAATTCTGCTCTCAGGAAGGGATAACTCTTTTCCTTCCAAACTTAAATGCTGGTGGAATTTCTCCAAGAAGCCCCTTCTGCCCAAGGGGATCACTAGCCTTTCCTCTGCCAGGTAGTTCAAAGTAGAAAGTATGTTCGGAATGCTTTATTATCCCCAAGGTGCCTCAGTTGGTTTGGGGCAGCATTAACAGCCAAAAGCTTCAGAGGATGAATCTTTGTGAAGTAAATTAATGCCTGTGGTGTTTTATAATTTCATGGAGAAGGAGAATTTTTAGATTTAAATTTTTAAAATAAACTAATTAGAAATCAGCTATGAGGGATTTTTTAAAAAATTCTTTGAACTGAAGGGGATTTTTTTTCCCAATCATGTTCAAAACTATTCCACAAGTATATGCTGAAAGCCCATTATGTGCCAGGCATGATAATAAGCTGAGGGGTTAGAAAGATAGGTAAGATACTCTTCCCTTCCTCTGGGAACACACAGCCTAATAAGAGAGCCAGACACACAGAGAAGCCCACTCTTTCCATAACCATTTATTTGAGTGTCTCAGGGTGGAGTTCATCTCTGGGGATATGATAGTGAATAAAAGTTTGGACTAGGACTTCCTCGAAGAAAGCAGATAATAAAACAGTTATGATACTGTGCCATCTGTGCCATAGCTTGGGGATGGTTAACTCTATTGGGGTAAGGGCGAGTGTCAGGGAATACTTTGAAGAGGACGGGGGTGCTTGAGTTGGGTCTTGGAGTGGAAGAGTTCATGAGAAGGAGTGTGGAGGAAAATGTAGGCAGTGGGAAAAGTCTGGGCCAGGACCCTGAAGTTTTATACAGCATGGTGAGTTCTGGAATTCTGAGTGTTAGGACATGGATGAATGTAGGATGCGAGTGGGCAAGGGATAGCAAGATGAAAGTCGGAGAGCAATCCAGGGAGTTGTCCTAGCATAGGTTAAGGAATGCATTTCACCCTGTGCAAGGTAAGAAGCAGAGAAGAGTTTTCAGTGAGAGATAGCATGATGGTGTTTATTTATTTATTAAAAATCCCTCTAGTAGCAGTGAAAAGGATGGACTGGACAGAGTGAGACTAAAGGCAGGGAGACTGGTTGTGAGGCTTGCATACTGGACCAGGGGACAGCTAGTGGCTAGACTGGGGCAGTGGGAAAAGGATGGAAGGAAGAAAGAAATGTTCAGGAGTAAGACGGACAAGATGGCTTAAAGTTTGGATGACACTGAGATTTCTGGGTACCCTATAAAGTGGCCCAGTCTTCCATCTAAGAGTTCAATAAATGTCATTTTCTTTGGGTAACAGAGTAGATAGTTGTATTAGCCAAAAGGGGGCTGATGCAAAGTACCAGAAATCTGTTGGCTTTTATAAAGGACATTCATTTGGGGGTAAAAGCTTACAGTTACAAGGCCCTAAAGAGTCCAACTCAAGGTACCATAAGAGGTACTTTCTCACCCAAGTCATTTGCCACATGTTGAAGCAAGATGGCGGGTTGTCTCTGCCTGGTCTCTTGGGCCTTAGCTGCTTAGCTGCTCTGTTCTCTTTGGCTGCAAACTATCAGATGAATTGCTCGTTTTTCCCCGGGGCCGCAGAATCAAAGTTCCTGTAATCCACCCTCTGAATTCCAAAAAGACATTGCATGAGTGTGGTTCCTCTCTCCCCCAAGGAGATGTCTTAATTCCATACCTCAGCTTCCAAGGTTTTCCTCTTAAAGCCATTTTCCCTTCCATCTCTCGCCTTCATGTTTCTTTTAGTCCAGGCTGACAGTGGTTTTTTTTCATATAAATCTTGGAAAAAGTTTGTTGGTTTAGTCTGCAGGAAGGAGGGACCCAAGCCATCAGACAGTAAGGCTTTCCACAAGTCTTCCTGGATAACTGCATTTTCAATCCTGACTTACAAATTCAAGTTCAGTTAATTCCTATTGTTTGGGGTCTTGGTTTCTAGAAGCTTGGGATTTCTGGAATCAGTTTCCAGTTTCTTTGTGCCCAACAGTTCAGTTCTCAGGTTATCTCTTTTGTCTAGCATTTTGGTATAAGCTGCAAGGAGAAGCCAAGCCACATTCTCTGAGTTTACTTTGGAAAGCTCTTCAGCTAAATGTCTGGGCTCGCCATTTTCAAGTTCTGCCTTCCATATAACATCAGGAGTCAGTCTTGCTAAGTTCTCTGCAACTTTAAAACATGAATCACCTTTACTCCAGTTTCCAATAATAGTTTCATTATTTCCTTCTAAGGCCTTATCAGAAATAACTTTAGGCTCCATATTCCTACCAACAGTCTCTTCAAAGCAGTCTAGGCCTTTTCCATCAAGCATCTGATAGTTTCTCCAAAAAACACTCCTTACCCATTTATAAAACCATTCCAGCATTTTTGGTAATTGCATCAGATTGTACCCTACTCTCTTGGTACCAAATTCTGTATGGTCTCTCCTTCCTTTCTCTTCTTAAACTCTGTGGGCCCAGCTTCTTCTGATCTTAGCTGTAGGCTGGTATAGGGCTCATCTCCCTTCCCGGGGCTGCAGGATCAAAGTTCTCTCCTCTTCTGTGTCTTGACAAAGTTCTCTCCTCTGTGGAGCTTTTTCTCTTTTCTCCTATATCTTTTTCTTTGTCTTCTTGAGTGATTGCCCGTTTCTATCAGCCCACCAAGGGGGCAAGGACTTAACCTGAGTTACACCCTACTGACATGGTTGAATCAAAGCCCTAATCTTAACATAATTTAATCAAAGACATCTCAGCTGAATCTAATATAATCAAAAGGTATCACACCCAGAGGAATAGACCAGTTTACAAACATAATCCTTTCTTTTTGGAATTCATAAATAATATCAAACTTTTATAATAGTAATGCACTTAAGTGGAAAAGAGAAAAGCCAGAGGAAGAGCAAGTTTGGGAGAAAAAGAGGTGTTTGGTATTAGGCCTAGGATGTTTATTCTTTTAAAAACAAACAACAAAAAAACTACCTGATTCCCATTTCCTGCCAATGACAAATAAATTCATATGCCTGTTTGGCAGATTGGCATGCTATTGCTAATTGAAAATACTCTAATTGAAAACTATGTCCTTCCAGATGACCATTTGAAAGTAACCTTCATACATTATACAGGATTGCCGTGGTTATTAATTTATTAAGCTGTCTGCCTCTTCTAAGACAGCAGTAATCAGAAGCAGGGATAATGTGGTCAGGCTCAGGAGGATTTTTTGTATGGCTACATCTCCCTTCGACACTGCTCCCTGGGAAGAAAGAGAAATTGTCTTGATTCTTGGGCTCCTGATATTCTGAAACCATTTGTTCTAGTTGATGCTTCATTGATCAAGGACTTTGGCAATTTTTTCCCAGGATGAGCTTGGACCAGAGCAATTTTTAACACACAATAAGGGAAAGAAAATGTAGATAAGGATCTAATGGACTTCTGGATTTAATAAATAAATGTAATTTAACATTTTTGCTCAGCACTTCGGTTCTAATTATATAGGTGACGATCAGCATGCCATTCTTGGTAATTCCTATTTTTAAAGGGGACAGGAATTAGCATATTACTTGTAGGTGCCCCCCTTCCTGGATAGTATTTTAAGGTCTATAAATGAGCATTGAGCATTACTAAATATCGCTCTAAATTTGAACATGGTGGTGCTATGTTGGGTACCATATTAGGTGACCTCTGAGATTTGCATTATTCTCAATAGTCAAGGATGATTGGCACTTTGTGCAGATGGAGAGAATATAGGAACAGTTGTGCAATCATTAGTCATGCTGTAAATATTCAACAATTGTGTATTGAGTGCATACACACGTGTTCTGGACACTGTTTTAGGCTCTGTGGGCAGAGTGAAGGAGCATGTGAGAAACATTCCCTGCTCGAGGGAGCATGCATATAGTGCAGAGGCCAGATGTTAGGCAAGCAATCAAATAAATACAGTGGTTGCAGATAAAGATAAGTGTTAGGAGGAAAATAAACAGGGTAATGTGCTGGAAAATGATTGGTGGCCTCATGGAAGGCCACGCAGACCCTGGGATCTTAATGAACTCCGGAGCTCAAGGAACCAGAAGGAGGGCAATTGTTGGGGCATATTTAGGTACTGTAGAGTCCCAGAGAAATGGCCAATTTCCCCCAGTCAGTCAGAGAATTCTTATTAGTGACTCATAAATATATATAGGCATATATACCTATATAATAAAGATATATAATAAAATTTGTACTAAATATATATACCCCACCTCCCTCCACCCCTGGGGAGGTGGGAGTTGTTATTCCCATTTACTCGATGAGGCAGCTGGGTCTCAGCGGCCAGGCCCGCAAAGCCAGGAGGTGCCAGGGAAGGGCAGGCGCCTGAGCCCTCTGATGCCACCACTCCCGCAGCGCAGGCCAGCAGAATTGAAGCAAGGCCCTCGGCGTGACGAAGTGCTGAGTCATGGGCCTCCCAGGCTGGCTCTGTGGGATGCCTGCCTTCACAAATTTGTGACTGCCTTGATATGGGATATTAACAACAACACAAATTGTAAAATAATGAAGACAACTGACAGGAACCATGCCGGCTGCCACACACAATACGATTTATAAAGTGCTTTCCCATACAGTGTCTTGTGTAGTTCAGAATAGCCCTCAAAGGTAGAAATGGCAGGGCTGGGACTCGGCTCTTCTGATTCTAACTCACAGCCTTTTCCTTTAACCGCAGAAACCCTGATTGAAGGAAAAGATACATATGGCCTATAAATGTTTAGTCCTTCACACTTCCCAGAAAAGAGTCTACTTTCTTCAAAATGCTTTTGACTGTAGAGAAGAGGCATAAAAGATGGAATCACTCATCGTGCATTTATTGAGCTCCTTTTGTATGCTAGACTCTGGGACTATCAAAAGATCGCAATTAAATAGGTTTATTAGTCCTATAAAACAAGAGTAGAAAAAAATGCTATGGAAGATGTGATTAGGTCACTCTGGGGTGTTTGGGGAAGGCATCACAGAGAAGACGACATTTGAACTGGGCCTTGAAGGATGAATAGTAGGGCTTCTCTAGGAAGAGTAACAAGGAAGGGATTACCACTAGCAAATAATATAGTGTCTATGGGCTCAGGTAAGCAATTAGGTATAACGAGGGCATGGGATATATAGGAGGAAATGGTGGGAAATGAAGCTAGAAAGCCAGACTAAGGTCAGATTGCAGAGGGCCTGGAATGGCAGGCTCAGGAGTTGCCTTATTTGGCCTGATCATCCCAGGCTTGTTCACAAAGGAATGACATGACTGTACCTGTTTTAGAAAGCAAATGCTGCTGCAATAGGAAGGTGGAATGGAATAGGGGAGATGTTAGAAACCATTGTAATAGCTGAGGAGAAAGATAACAAGGCCCCGACTTAATTTTAATCCCTAATTACCCACTGAGGAGAAATGGGGAGGTAACACTGATGAGACTTCAGGACCAATTGGATTTTGGGTGCACACACGGGTTTTATATTTGTGTGTATACACATGTATACGCACACACATACATACCACTTGTTTTGGCCTCCCCAGATTTAGTCCAGTTCTACCTGACTCTTCAGGCTAGCTACTGATTTATTCTCTTTTCAGAAAAAAAGAGAAAAAGTTATAGGTCTGTGATCTTATGGAATCTCCCAGTATGATTTAATCTTTGATGCTCCCATAGGATTCTGCCCACTGAGAAATGCTGAGGGCAAACAAATTTTTGAAGATGTGGATGTTATGACTATATTTATGTGCCATAGATTATTTACCTTTTATATATTTGAAACCCTTGTTGCATATTTGAAATTTTGCCTTCTAAGCACTTTGGGGAAATTATTCTCAGCTAGTGACCTCTGGTAGGGAAGTAATAGAAGTCTGGCCAATTCTCTCTCCCTCTCAGGCCTCTTGCTGAATGCTGAAGAGGAATTTAGATATTAGGTAAGGGACCACATGGTAGGTAATGATTGCGTCAGATCCCACATTTTTCTGGAATATTCTTTCCTCCTACTTTTCTAGTAACTAAGGACCACTCATTGTGGCTCTATAATGTAATTGTAGGGACAGGCTTAGAAAAGGTAAATTGACAAATATAAATCATTTGCTCCTCAAGTTGTAAGCATCAAATGTATTTCTGTTGCATAAAAGGATTGCATTTAATCTCTCAACATGAATCTCTAAAATAAAATGAGTTTTTCTGCTTTCACCTGGACATATCTCATTCCCACTCTAAAGATCCAAATTCACATAATGCCAGTGGGAGGTCTCATATGTTTAGTAAAAAAAAATTTTTTTGGGGTGGGGTCTCTTTCCATGTTCAAATCAATATGTTGCCATGGAAAAGAGGAAGCGTTTTGAAGTTTGCTCAGGTTCATACACTGACTTTGCCACCTGGACAAGTTCTTTCAACTTCCTTGAGCACCTTTACACCAGTGTGGAGTGGGGATAATAATACTCATGTCCTGTGTCTTAGAGATATGTGAAGCTACTAGAATAAGGCTTGGCACAAAGTAGAATTCAGTAAATATTACTTCCTTTAAGATACTGGCTTATAGAAGTTAGACAAAAGAGGCACAGGCCTTTCCTTTAGGGAGATTCTAACAGTTTTTAAAACCATTGATTGGCAGAATATTATTTAATATATTTTAATTCTCCTGTCCAATGTCAAAAATGGAATTATGGGGAGTGGATGTAGCTCAGTGGTTGAGCGCCTGTTTCCAATGTATGAGGTCCTGTGTTTAATCCTCGGTACCTCCTAAAAAATAAAAAATAAAAAAAAGAAAGAAAAGAAATTATGTGTCAACTTACTCTCTCAGTGGTCTGGAGAAATCAATGTATTTTTTGCTTTTTCTTCACACTCTAGCTATGGAAGCTAGAATCTAGTTTCTGTGAACTGTGCCAACCATCGTGTTAAAATTCTGAGGTTTAATAATCCTTTTCTGAGACTTTATAAGGCTTTGTCATGAGGCTGCTTTGAATCAAAGTTCTTGAAAAAGTGTATCTTTTTTCCTTTTAAAAAATGGCAGATACAGGTCCATTCTCATGTAGTCTTTAAGAAAAGGCATTAAATCCCACTATTGTAGAATTTTGTCATGCCCATTCATTCATTCAACCAATATTTAGTGAGAAGCTAATATGTACTGAGTTACTGAGCAGGACATCTTTGACATCGTCCAAGTTTGATTGACTCAAATAAATATTTGTACTTTATAAAATTTAATTGATATTTGTTCCTGTCTGAAATGGGAGGTATTTCTACCATTTGTGGGAGAATAAGTGGAGAAGTAACCAAATCTTAAAAATTAATTGCATTTGAGTAAGTGACTGGAATATCTGTTTTCATTTACCCAATTTTCACATAGATGTAATTATTTAATCTACTAGGTAATTTGTTATTTCTGCAGTTTATCATTTCCATGCTTCATTACCAAGGTATTGAACCTGTTTCGTAAACAGTATTAATCTCAATTAATTTGGGAGCTTTAAATGATATTCTTTTATTAAATATGTTCTTTGTTATGCTGCCCATGGTT
>PVKH010025553.1:0-13395 GCA_004027955.1 Chaetophractus vellerosus | reverse complement strand
TGGACGCCCAGGACCACCAGGAATCCCAGGCCCCCCTGGGGATGATGGGCTCCCTGGTCTGCCAGGCCCACAGGGTGGGTAGTGCTTTTATATCCCCCCCCCCACGTACTTGAACCCTCTGCCTCGTGAAGTCCATTGTGTATGATGATGCTAATGGAATTTACTGGTACATTATCCTTCCTTTAGTGACCTCTCCCTTCTCGTCCTCTGTGTTATTATATCCAGTGGTCAAATGCTTTGGTGTAGGGAAAAAAGAAAAGAGGGTGAGGGGCCTGTGGGTCCACAGAGCCCATAAACACTCTGCTCAGAGGACTGGGTAGCACCAGTGAAGTGCTAGGGTCAGGACGGACGTACTTCTGCTGTGAATGGCCTTCCACTCCCTCTTAAAGCACTGTGGGATCCGGATGTAGAACATTAAGGGTCTCCACCCCAGGTCGGCAGGGTGGGAAACGAGGATGAGCTGGGAGGAGGGCAGAGGTGTTAGATGCAGTACAATTGATACTGTTGGTTACCTTCAATACCGGGTGGGATTGATCTATAAGTAGACTATAGAAACACAACAGCCTTCAAAATATTTCCCTAAAATTCATATTTTCATTTACTAGGGCCCCAGGGTCTGCCTGGTCTCCCAGGTTTTCCAGGGGAGAGAGGAAAGCATGGCCCAGAAGGAAGACCTGGCCAAAAGGGAGAACATGGAGAGAAGGGCTGGCCTGGCCTTTGGGGAGAGGTGGGGTCAAGGGGAGCCAAAGGTAAGTGTACCTAACAACCTGTGATGCACGTTTGTTTTCAGTGTTTGTTCTGACCCTATAACTATGATGTCTGAAAAATAGAACGGGACTATCCTGCAGCGTGGATTCCTTTTAGTTCTATGACATTTGTTTAAGAATTTTAAACAAATGTTCCTTGCATTTTCCTTCTCTCTCATTCTAATCTATACCTATGCTATATCTAATATGCTATTATTGAGTGAAGTGGCTTTTAATGCTTTGATTTGTAGCTTTGGGGTTTCAGAGAATCTTCTCCGAGTTCTGTTGGGAAGGGGGTGAGTCAGGGCTCCTGGCCTTGGATTCAGTTAGAACAGGGATTGGCAAGCTTTTCTGTAGAGAACCTGATAGAAAAGATTTTCAGCTTTGCAGACCATATGGTCTCTGTCAAAACCAGACAACTTTGCTGTGGTAGCACAAAAGCAACCATCTACAACATATAAACAAATTACCATAGCTGCGTTCCAATTTAACTCTATTTATGGACATTGAAATTGGAATTTCATTTGATTTTAATGTATCATGAAATATTTTTCTTTTCATTTTTTTCTCAACCATTTGAAAGTATAAAATCTATTCTTAGTGCATTCTTTTGTACAAAAGCAGGTAGGAGACCACATTTGGCCCATGGCCTGCCATTTGCCGACCCCTGAACTAGAATGAATATTCTTTCATCTGGGCTATGAGTTGGGTCTCCCCCAAGCTTCATTTAATGAAAGGATTTTCATTACTATAAAAAAGAGTAATTTCAAGACCACTGAATTTAATGTTCTGTGTCCATCCCTGTTAAATATTTACTGTACCTTTTAGCCCTGAGGCTGCAATGAGTGAAGGTAATATTTTATTTCCAGTGTTGAGAACAAATGCTTGATGATTTTTAGAAATAAGGCTTTTGCCCTTAAAGCTCTTTGGGCAAATAGCCTCATATTTAATTCAAATTACTTTTTTTTCATGGTTGGTTGATTCTACTATTGTTTTTTGTTTTACTAGCCAGTAAATGACTTGTATATAATCAAACCAACCAAAGAGTCACTCTTTATAACTTAGATAAGTAATTTTTTGCTGTGCCATTATGCTCCCATACCAATATCCTACTAAAATTTTTTTAAAATTGAGTTAATGCCAGTGAAACTGTCTCTCTGAAAACAACAACAAAATGCCCTGATTTGTAGTATGTGCTGATTTTCATGGTGTAAATACTTCCACCATGGCTGATTTCAAGCTACTAATGGTTAAACTGGCTTACAAAATTCCCAAATTGTTAATAGTCGGTTTTTGCCAAGCTGGTATGAGACTACTCCAGCAGACTTCTGTGACTGTACAGTGCTTATCAGAATCAGGCAGAAATGCCTTCCTTTTTGGAAGTCTCTATGTGGAGCTCTAAGTTGAGTTAGTTCAATGTCTGTTCTTTTAGTGTAAGGAAAATAATAGAGGGTGGCTAGGAAGGAGAAGATAGAGAATTGGAAACTAGAGATGGACAATTCAGATTTTACAGGCTAGACATTGTTTAGACCTGGAACCCTTCAAGCCCATCTTAACTCACTTAAGACTCCGATACCAATTGGGTTGACTTTCACCAACATTCACTGGGCACTCACCACGCACACCAGGCCCCGTGGCTGGACAAGGGGACCGAGGAATGTAAGAGACCCGGCTCTCCCTTTTAGGAAATCAGGCAGTGATGTTGACCTTGTACAATACATAAACGTAAATGCAGTTCAGTAACTTAAATGGGACCCGTAAACTGGAAGTGAAATGTTGAAATGTTGACTATTCCGTGCGCGTCGCTTCTGTTTGTTTTCATTTGGCATGTTTAAAATCTAAAGGAGCAAGAGGACCTCCAGGAGATGAAGGAGAAATGGCTCTAAGATTAAAAAGGGGGAAACCAGGGGAACCTGGACCTCCTGGAGATGATGGACTCCCAGGAGAAAGAGGTAATCACTTTTTTTTCCTCCCTTAAATTGTATCAAATAAGCTGACATCTTTACAGATAATTCAAACAAGCTTGTGTATTAGGCACTTTCCAAATAACTCTGAGATTAGGAAAGTAATTTTTTAAGATATATATATATATATATATATATATATATATATATATATATATATATATATATATATACGCACACACACATGAATGAATGTGCTGGTACATTTTCGCTGTTCTATGATAGAACTCAGCTTAAGTATATATGTATTTATAGTTTTGGACATTACCGACTAAGCACCCAGTTTTGGTAGTTGGTATTAAAATAAAGATTTAGTAGCAACATGACTGTCCAAGTCGTTTTTTTTTTTTTTTTTTTTCAGGAGGTACCAGGAATTGAACCCAGGACCTCATATGTAGGAAGCAGGTGCTCAAACCACTGAGCTACATCCACTCCCCAATGAGAGCTGGTTTTTTCATTTATTTGTTTTTCAGGAGGTACTGGGGATCGAACCCGGGACCTTGTACATAGAAAGCACACGCTCATTCACTTGAGCTACATCCGCTCCTTGTCCAAGTCATTTTGACCAGCTCAGATTTCAATATGCATGGGAATCACCGGGTTCTTGTTCAAATGCAGATTCCAGTTCGTAGGTCTGGGGCAGGCCTGAGATTCTGCATTTCTAGTAACTGCCCCAATGCCCACGTTGCTGGTCCTCACAGACACTGAGCAGCAAGGATTCCGACAACCACATTGGTGTCCTCTCTCTGCGGTTCAGACTTAATCTGCTTGAGACCTGGGTTCTTGCCTGGGCTCGCCCCTTAACGTGTGGTTGGGAAACACGTGTTTAGCCCCTTTAAGCTCTTGCTCATTTGTGAAATCGGTGTGTGGGTCTCAGTATCCCCCATGCCTCCCTCCATTTCTGCCAGTCCTGAGTCTGCTGACCTCCTGGGCAGCCAGCCTCCTCCACAGCGTCCTCAGGCGGCTCAGGACAGGGATTAGGACTCCTGGTACATTTGGCTTCTCCTCCTAAAAAGAAGAGAAAGTCCCTCAGCCTAACCATTGTCAGGCCCAGGATTTCAGCCAACAGGTTTATGACACTCCCGACCACCTCGCCAGGTGCTAAAGGAGGCCTGGGGGTGCAAGGCAGAAGAGGCGAGCCAGGAAGATCCGGGCTGCCTGGATCTCAGCGAGGGGAGCCTGGTGGACACGGGCAGCTGGGGCCTCCGGGGCCGCCAGGCCGGCCAGGATCACCTGGGCTAAGAGGCATCATTGGTTTTCCAGGATTTCCGGGTGATCAGGTAAGCGGCTGCTGCTGCGGGGGGGAAGAAATAACAAAACTTCCCTGTTCTTAGGACTCCTGTAATATGCCCTTTCACTGGCATTTAGAAGTCAGCAGCAGGCCTAGGGAAGAACGGAGCCTTCTGGAAGGTCATGGTGTAACTGAAATTTCTACCTGGTGCTCATGCCTCTCCGCCCTAAGATGGATGTCCATCTTTTTTCACACACATCATGTGCTTTCCCCCAGCCCCGTTCACCGGCTCCATAGAGCCTTGCCTTCTGGCTAAAGGAAGGAAAAGTCATCTGGTTATATGACTCCAATGCTGGTTTCTAAGCCTTCCTATCTGATTACAGATCCCACAGATTTTGCTTTAAATCCATTTGTTCTTCACAGTCATGAGTAAAATATCCCTTGAAAAACCAGGAGGTACCCAAAATGTAATATTGTGATTCTGGAACATTTGTAATATAATTTGATGCACATCTTTGGGAATAGAATGGATTTCAAAATTTTGAGGTATGATATCCCTTCTAATGATTTGTTCATTCAAAACTTAAAACTCAAGTTATGCAATACAATTACTAGTTTGTAATCAAGTGTACAGAATAGGAAGCTACTTGTTAGTATTGACATCTCTTTTTTGTGGAGGGGTTTTGACTATTTTTAAAAACTAAACACATATCGTAGTATGCAGGCATTGCTTTTCCAATTTTCTTTACCACTGCAAATGATAACCAAATTGTTACCAAAGATTATAACTGCACCATGTCATGTATGTACCAGTTGTATTTTAAACCCAATAAAATCTTTCTGTTTCATTAAATTATCAGGGTGAGCCAGGTTCTCCAGGTCCCCCGGGACATTCAGGAATTGATGGACAAAGAGGGCCGAAAGGTACGTTTTGGAAATACAGCAGCCATCCATCAAGCTCATCATCCTGGGTGTTAATTGTACCATTGTGAACAAGCACCTTTTGTATGAAAAGCCAAGTAGATGAAACAAACTGCAATGCCAGGGGCTTCTTCTTAGACTCTGCTAGACAGACACTCAAGACCCAAGTCACCTACATTCATCACTCAGATTCAAGGGTATCAGATGGGAAACAGTATGCCCTCAGGGCACATCAGGTCCTCCTCTTCGTGGGGAGGCCTTGCAGCAGTCCACATGGTGACCACAGCCACTCCCCTGCAACCGAAGTGAGGGCTCAGGTGCAAGGAGATGAGATCCACGTTGGTGGGCAGTGTCCACCTTGGCTTAGAGGCTCCATGCTCCACAGAAGCCTGTGTCTCTTCTAACAATTCCAATTAAAACTTTTAATATTTTAGGGTCCCAGCTACAAGAATCACTGTGCACACAGAAGGCTAAAGCTGTGAGTACTCACCAGGTGTTGCTAGTTCACATACAGAATTTCCAGCCAAATGTACTTTACAATCAGGATATATTTTACCATAAGCCAGCGGTTAGCAAACTCTTCTGTAAAGGACCAGATGGTAAATATTTTCAGCTTTGCATGCCATAAGGTTTCTGTCATAAGACAACTACTCAACTACACTGTTGTAGTGCAAAAGTAGCTCTAGACTAGGGGTTCTTAACAAGGGGTCTATAAGCCTGAATTGAATTAAAAAAAAATGTTCTTGTGGGGACATGTTGGTGCAGGTATGATATGTTTACTAAATAATACACAGTATAGTGTGGACTTAGTAAGGCGTCTGTGGTTTTTACATGACTGACAGAGGGGTTCATGGAACCAGAAAGGTTAAGAACCCCTGCTCTAGACAATGCATGAGAAAATGGGTGTGGCTGTGTTCCAATAAAACTTTATTTACAAAACCAGCTGGATTTGGTCCAACAGGCCTTAGTTTGCCTCCTGCCAAAAACAATGATGCCTTGTAACACAACTGACAGTCTGTCTTTGTCAGGTTTCCAGTGAAACAGAGCTAGAAATTAACCGAAGGTCAAAATTTCTTTAGAGAAAGGGAGATTTTGTTAACCTTTCATCCAGACAAAAAAACAAATGAACAAACAAGTAAAAGTCAGAATTTCTTAAATTGCAATATTTGCATGAAAACTTTTAATATTTTTACTATCTTTGTATACCATTGGGTTAATAGCTTCTCTTTAAATCTACTTTAAAATGAATCATCTTTTAACCTTAGTGCTGTCCCAATCCTTATCTGTGTATTTTATTACATATTAAAATAAATTACTTTAAAATATAAAACACCAGTAAACTACCTAAAATCCTCTTCCAACAACCAGTGGTACATGTTTTACACTTTGGGAGATCCTCTATAAATAATACGATAATTGTTGTGAGAAAAATTGAACTGTGCATGCTTATTGAGTCAGAAAGAATAATTGAGCTCTCTTCTTCAGAAATAGGTACAAATAGAGAATGTATTATATTTGATTTTTTTCTTTTTTTAAAAAAAATTATTTTGAAATACTCTAAAACTTACAGGATAGTTTTAAAAAATCACACAAAGCCCATAAAGAGTACTCCAACCCCCACAGGTGCCCAGATCCACCAATTTTAATATTTTGCCAGATTTGTCATATCATTCTTTCTATCTCTATGTTTATCCGTTTCCTTACCACTTGAGTATAGGTTGTACACATCATACTCCTTGAACATTTAATACTGCAATGTACATTTCCTAACAACAAGGATATTCACTTATATAATCACCATAAGTACGGTTATCAAGTTCAAGAAATTTAACCTTGATAAAAAGCTGACAGTCTGTTTTCCAGTGTTTTCATATGTCCCGATAATGTCCTCTGAACCTTTTCAATTCCCTTGCAGAATTCCATCCAGGATAATGTGTTGCATTTAATTGTCATCGTCTCCTTGATTACTTTTTTTTCTTTAATTGTGGGAACATATATACAGTATAAACTTTTCCATTTTAATCACTCTAAGCCTAGCATTCAATGGGATTAATCATATTCACAATATTATAGTAACCTCACCACTTTCCATTTCTAAAGATTTCCCATCTCCCTAAACAGAAACCCTATACCTATTATGCATTGACTCCCAACTCTTCCTGCCCCCAGCCCTTGACAATCTGTACTCTTAATTTCTGTCTCTATGAGCTTGCATATTCTCCAATATTTTCTTTGTTGTTACTATGGGGCTTAAACTTGACATCCTAAATGTCTAACAATCTTGTTTGCTTTTATACTAACTGTTCTAGTTTCTTTGGCTGTTCAAGGAAATACCATGCATTGGGTTGACTTAAACAATGGGAATTTATTAGCTCAAGTTTTGAGGTGAGGAAAAAGTCCAAATCAAGGCATCATCAACGTGATACTTTTTCCCCGAAGACTGGCATTCTGGGGCTGGCTGACAGTGATCCTTGGCTCCTTTGTCACAGGACAATGCACATCCTCTCCTGGCCTCTCCCTTCTCTGCCAGGTTCCATTGACCTTCAGCTTCTTGCTTACCATGGCTTTCTTTCTCTATCTGTTTGTGTTTCATTCTGCTGGTAGAGGACTCCAGTAATAGGATTAAGGGCCATCTTGGGCCACATCTTAACTGAAGTAACCTCACAGAAAGGCCCTACTTACAATGGGCTTATACCCACAAGAATGGATTAAGTTTAAGAACATGTTTATCTGGGGTACATACAGCTCCAAACCATCACACCAACTTAATTTCAATAGTATACACGAACTATTTTCCTATACCCATATATCCTGCTTTGTAGTTTTTTCACAGATTGCATGTTTATACATTATGAGCCTGAAACCACTGAGTTATTATTATGTTTTATGTATTTGCCTTTTAGATCCTATAGGAAGTAAACCAAAAATGTTACTAGCATTTATATTAACCTGTCATAACCCTACCAGACATCTTTATTGCTTCATGCAGCTTCAATCTATATTTATTGTCCTTTCCCATCAACCTGCAGAACTCTCTTTTGTATCTCGTGTAGGCCCAGTATAGTGGTGATGAACTCTCTTAGCTTTTGTTTGTCTGGGAATGTCTTAATCCCTCCCTCATTTTTGATAGACAGTATGGTATTTCCATGTATAGAATTATTGGTTGGCATTTTTTTCTTTCAGCACTTTAAATATGTCATTCCACTGCTTTTTAGCTTCCATGATTTCTGATGAGAAATCAGCATATAATATTTTGAGGCTCCTTTGTACATGACATGTTGCTTCTATCTTGAGGCTTTCAGAATTCTCTCTTTATCTTTGGCAGTCGACAGTTGGATTATAATATGCTATGTATGGCATGGGTCTATTTGGATTTGTTCTGTTTGGAGTTCATTGACCATCTTGGATATGTATTCATGTCTTTTGTTAAATTTGGGAAGTTTTCAGCCATTATTTCTCTGAATATTCTCTCTGCCCCTTTCTCTCTTTCTTCTCTTTCTGAGACCCACAATGCCTATATTGGTATGCTTGATGGTGCCCCACAGGTGTTCACTTTTTTTTTCATTCTTTTTTCCTTCTGCTCCTCAGACTGAATGATTTCAATTGTCTTGTCTTCAGGTTCTCTGTTTCTTTCTTCTGTCACTACCAACCTGCATTTGAATCCTGAGGGAAATTCTTATTTCTGATGCTGTGGTCTTCAGTTCTGTTTGGTTCTTTGTCATAATTTTCAATTCCATATTGATATTCTCATTGTGTTCACATATCATTTTTCTGATTTCCTTTGTCCATGTTTTCCTTTAGCTCTTTGGCCATATTTATGGACTATTTTGTCACCAGCTAGTTACAAAACCAAGAAACAGACATTCCAGGGAGTTATTCCCAGAGTTAACATTTTAAAATATTACAATGTGCAGTGTGCAACAAAAACAAAAGAGTACACAACAAAGAAACAGGAAATGATGGTCTATTCAAAGGAAGAGGATAAAATTACAGAAAATTCTAACAAAAAAATGAGAATGTGGACATGCCAAACGAAGCCTTTTTTGAAAAAAAAAATGACCTTAAAAATGCTTAAGGAGATGAAGGAAAGTACACAGAAAGAACTACAAGATATCAGGAAAACAAGGAATGAACAATATGAGAGCCTAAGTGAAGAGATAGAAAAAAATGTAAAGGAACACAAATAGAACTACTGGAATTGAAGACCACAATAACTGAAATGTAAAATGTCCATGAAGATTTCCAGAGTAGATTGGAGCTGGCAGAAGAAAGAATCAGTGAACATGAAGACAAGACACGTAAAATGAATTAGGCTGAGGAGCAGAAAGAGAAAAAGAAATATTACAAATGAAAATACCCTAAAACAGCTTACTGACATATGCATTATGGGAGTACCAGAAGGAGAATAAAGAGAGAAAGGGGCAGAAGGAATAATCAAAGAAATAATGAGAGAACTTCCTAAACTTAGCAAAAGATGTGAATATACCCATCCAAGGAGCTCAGAGAACCTCAAACAGGATAAACATGAAGAAAAACATACCCTGTCATATACTGATTACACTATCAAATACAAAGGACAATGAGAGAGTTTTGAAAGCTGTAAGAGAAAAGCAACTTGTTACTGACGAGAAAGTCCCAATAAGATTGAGTGCTAATTTCTCATCAGAAACCAAGGAGGCAAGAAGGCAGGGGGTTGAAATACTTACAGTGCTGAAGGAAAACACTTCCAGTCAAGAATTTTATATATGATGAGACTTTCTTTCAAAAATGAGGGGGAGATTCAGACATTCTTCGATAAACAAAAGCTGAAGGAGTGCATCACCACTAGACCTGCCCTACAAGCAATGCTAAAGGGAATTCTTCAGACTGAAATGAAGGAACACTAGACAGTTGTTAAAAGCTGCATAAAGAAATAAATACCTACAGTAAAGGTAATCACTTGGGTAATTATAAATGCCAGTATTATTGTATGATACTGTTTTGTATTTAACTCCACTTCTTACTCCCTACAGATGCTAAAATGCAAATGTATATAAAGTAATGACAAAGCTAGGTTGTTGGTCATATGAAGTACAAAGAAAGATGTAAGTGGTATCAAGTACAAAAAATGGTGACAGGACAGAGAGGATTAGGAAAAGTATATGTGAATGCTATAGAAGTTAAGTTGGTATCAAACCAAATACAATTGTTATGTATTTAGGATGTTAAATTTTAACCCTATGGTAACCACAGGAAAAACATATGGTAAATATACCCAGATAGAAATGAGAAGGCACTCAATATGGTACAGCAAGAAAGCAAATAAATATAAAAGTAAGCTTTAAGGGAAGTGAGGTACAAAAAAATATATAAGACCTACAAAGGCTAAATAGCAAAATGACAGAGGAAAGACCTGTATAATCAGTAGTGATTTTAAATGTAACTGGATTAAACTCTCCAGTCAAAAGGCAGAGATTGGCAGAACAGTTTTTTTTAAAAGGCACGCCCAACTCTATGCTGTTTACAAAAGACTCACCTTAAAGCCAAAGATATAAGTAGTTTGATAGTGAAAGGATGGGAAAATCTATACTATGCAAGTAGTAAGCAAAAGGGAGCTGGGGAGGCTATCCTACTATTGGATAAAATAGATTTTTAGTAAAAAACAGTTACGAGGGACAGAGATGGTCATTACATTACTGATAAGGGGATAATACAATAGGAAGATGTAACAATTATAAATATATTATAGCAGAGGCCCAAAATATATAAAGCAAATATTGACAGACTTTAAGGGAGAAATTGATGGTTCTACATTAATAGTTTAACATACCACTCTCAATAATGGGTAGAACAAGTCAGAAAATCAATAAGGAAGTGAAGGACTTGAATGATACACTAATCAATCTAGACTTAAAAGACACATAGAACACTGCACCTAATGAAAACAGAATACACATTCTTTTCAAGTGCTCAAGGATCATTGTTCAGGGTAGACCATCTGTTGGGTTACAAAACAAGTCTCAATAAATTAAAAAATATTGAAATGATATAATATATATACTCCAACCACAACAGAGTGAGGCTAAAAATCAATAACAGGGAGAGAAAGGGAAAACTCACAAAGATATGGAAATTAAACAACATATGCTTAAACAACCAATGGGTTAAAGAGGAAATCAGAAGCAAAATTAGGAAATATCTTGAGGCAAATGAAAATGAAAATACAACATACCAAAATTTGTGGAATTCAGTAAAGGATGAAAGGGAAATTTATAGCTCTAAATGCTTAATTTAAAAAGAAGAAAGAGGGATTTACCAGAAGATGGCAACTGAGTAGGCAGGCAGGGCTCAACTCTCTCACAAAAACAAGGAAGAAGGGCAAGAGGCTGTTTGAGGGAGCTACTTTGGGAATCTGCAGCCCAGGAGAGTGCTGTGCATCCTCCAGGAAGGCAGGGGACAGAGATACAAGCCAAAATGAAAACCATAAGTTACTAACCCCAGTGACCAGGAATAGCACCCATTCCCCTACCCTCAAGGTGAATAGCCAGCCTGGATAAAACCCGTGTTTCACTGCAACCATCTGAAAGGGGAATGGACATCTTCCTCCCTGTGGAGAGGGAGGATGTGGAAGAGGGTGATGAGTGGTTTCGCGTCAGTGGGTTTGGCCAGCAGAGCCCACTTTGAATCTTGGCTTTATCCAGATAAGAATCACAGGAATGTTGAGGTTGGAAAAGACATTTCTGTGGAAAGATTTGTCAATGAGCACCATCTGCTGGCTGGTCAGGAAGCTGCAAGGGGAAAACATGGTTTTTGGGTCTCTAGTCCCAGGCCCATTGGATCAGATATGTGCCCCATGAGTGAGTCCCTGGCCCTATTTTGATTAGTTAAGTTGGGCATTTTTTTTTTTTTTTACTGGGAGGTCCCAGGGATCAAACCCATGTCCCTGGGAGACGAATGCCCAACCATTTGAGCCACATCTGTCCCAAGCTGGGCAATTTTAAAGACTTAGAATAAGTTGAACCAAAAATCAAAGAAGAGCTGTGAAAGAAAATCACTAAGCAAGGAGTAGGTGTAGCTCAGCGGCTGAGCACCTGCTTCACATGTGCAAGGTCCCAAGCTCAATACATGGTGCCTCCTTAAAAAAAAAAGAAAAAAGAAAAATCACTAGGCAAGAGAGAGAAATTGACCATCAGAGTAAATTCATAAATATATTCAGATGCCTGGACATCAGCAAAAAATTACAAGCCATACTAAGAAACAGGAAGAGATGGCCCAGCCAAAGAACAAATCAAATATCCTGATGAGATACAGGATTTAAGACAACTAATCAATAATCATAAAAATTTCCTAAATGAATTCAAGGAGTTGAAGGAAAGTATGATTAAGGAGATAAATGATATCAAGAAGACATTGGATGAACATAAAGAATAATTTGAAAGCCTGCAAAGAAGAGTAGCAGAGCTTATGGGAATGAAAAGACACAACAGATGAGATTAAAATTACATTAGAGCATATAGCAGCAGATTTGAATTGATGGAAGACAGAATTAGTGAATTGGAGGATGAGCAGCTGAACTTGAAAAGACAGGAGAATAGAAAGAGAAAAGAATGGAAAAAATGGAACAGAGTCTCAGGGAATTGAATGACAATGGAAAATGCACAAATATTCGCATTATTGGTGTCCCAGAAGGAGAAGAGAATGGAAAAGGGGCAGAAAGAATATTTGAGGAATAAGACCAAAAACTTGCCAATTATATGAAAGACATAAATATCAATATCCAAGACAGACAACGCACCCCAAACAGAATAAATCCAAAAAGACCTACTCCAAGACTCCTACTAAGAACGACAAATATCAGAGGTAAAGAGAGGATTCTGAAAGCCGCAAGATAAAAGCAAAGCATTACATATAAGGGAACCTCAAGAAGACTAACTGCCAACCTCTCATCAGAAACATGGAGGTGAGAAGAAAGTGGTATGATATATTAAAGATGCTGAAAGAGAAAAACTGCCAGCCAAAAATTCTTTATCCAGCAACACTGTTTTGCAAAAATGAGAGTGAGTCTTAAGTCTTCACAGACAAACAAAAACTGAGAGAATTTGTCATCAAGAGACCAGATCTACAAGAGATGATGAAGGGAGTGCTGCAGCTTGAAAGGAAAAGACAAGGGTGAGAGACTTGGAGAAGAGTGTAGAAATGAGATTATTAGTAAGGGTAACATAAATGGTAAAAAGACAGATAAAAGGAAGATATTACAACAGGAACCCAAAGGAAAAATTGGGCAAAGTAAGTAATGCCTTTGTAGTAATAACATTGAATGTTAATAGACTGAACTCCCCAATCAAAACACATATACTGAGAATGGATGAAAAATTTGAACCATCTATATGTTGTCTACAAGAGACTCATCTCAGATGTAAGGACACAATCAGGTTGAAAGTGGAAGGTTGGAAAAGATATTCCACACACATAGTAACCAAAAATGATCTGGAGTAGCGATACTAATATCGGGCAAAATAGATTTTAAATTCAAAACTGTTATAAGAGATAAAGA
>PVKH010025552.1:0-13392 GCA_004027955.1 Chaetophractus vellerosus | reverse complement strand
TCACATGTGGGAAGCTGGCGCTCAACCACTGAGCCACATTGGCTCCACTGAGCTGGTTTTTTTCTTTTATTTGCTTGTTGTTTGTTTATTTGTTTTTAGGAGGTTTGATTTTTTTAAATATCAGACTTATAATAAAAAAGTTACAAACATAGTATATCCTTTACTCCGACTCCCCAAAGGTTAACATTTCATAGAATCACAGTCCAATGACCAAAATCAGGAAACTTGCATTGAAATTATCCTGTTATTTGAGCTATAGATTTTATTGAAATTGCATGCTTTATCCCACTAATGTCCTTTTTCTGGTCTAGACTCTAATCTAGGATCACATGTCGCATTTAGTTGCCATGTCCCCCTCTAATCTGAAACATTTTGCAGTTTATCTTTGTCTTCTGTGACCTTGCCCAGTTATTTTGTAGAAGGTTCTTCCACTTGGGATTGTCTGAGGTTTCCTGATGGCTATGCTCAGGTTGACTATGCATTTTTGGTAGGAATACCACAGAAGCGACATTGTGTCCTTCTCAGTGCGTGATGTCAGGAGGCACATCATACCGATGTCACTACTGGTAATGCTGTCTTTGACCACTTGGCTAAGGTGGTGTCTGCTGAGTTTCTCTACCATAAAATTACAAATTTTCTTTTTTATAATTAATAGACATGCTACAGGGAGATACTTTGAGACTATGCAAATATCCTGTTTCTCATCATACTTTCACCCACTAATTTTCATCAATGATTTTTGCCTGAAACAACCATTAGGCTTGTATGAGAAAGAATCACATCCTATTCTAGTGAAGATTCAATATTTAACATGCATCAACAGAAATCCGATCTCTTAAAATCCAGCCATAACAGTGAGCCCCAGAGCTTGTGTCTTGACTGGTCCTTGCCAACACTGAAATTAAAGCCTTAAGAAAGCATGATTGGCAAGGGTGTTGTGGATACAATGCTGAGAGAAAGCACCAGATAGAGGACAGACTTAAGATCCAAAAAGATTGTGACAGCTGAGTTTGGGCCAAATCTGACAAGCTAACATTTAACAGGGCTACATGTAATATTATTCACTTGGGTCAGAAATGATCTGTCTGCACAAATACAGATCAGAGAGGAAGCAAATAGAAGCAAACAAAACAAAATAAAACAAACCTGCAGGAGTTTTCTCTGCAAATAAACTCAGACTAGTCATGCAGAATACCCAGAAATATAACTATTTCTGCCCACTTCCTTGTGGAGTCCTTGAATGTAGCATCTGGCTGCCTGGAAGCTAAGACCTTGATCAGAATGTTGGAGGGATTCGAGCCCAGCACACAGTGGTCTGGTTGGGAAGCTGTAAACCTCTGAATGGTTGTGCAAACCCCATGGACAGATGTATTCTTGGTCAGTGGAACTGTGTGTCTTGATATTAAGCCTTGTATAAGTATGAACTTCTACTAAGCTTCAAAACCTGTTGCCTATTTTTTTCTTCTGGCAATAGTTCAGGCACAATGGAACTTTTTATAAAATAAAACAAAGTAGACAAAAAAGGGAGAGAGAGAAAATAAAAGTTGAAGAATGTTCTGAAAAAAAAAACTGAACCATTTGACAAAAAGAACAGAGTTTGGTATATGGAAATTAAACTTGCATTACAGAATAACATTTCAAATGTTTGGGGTATAGAAAATTTAATTTTAAAAATGGCAGTAAAGTAAAGAGGAAGATGCAGCCTTTTTCATCAAATTAAGCGCTAGCAAAAATTCTTTTGATTCATAATCTACTGTGGTCAGTGCCAAAAAAATGATGTCCATTTTGGAGAAAAACAAAAATCCAAATACAAAATAGAGGATCTATTCTTTTTTTTTTTTGAAATTGGCTCCCTTTTCTCTCTTGCCCCAGATCTACAACATGTTTGACTACAAGAATGAAGGGTGAGGAGCAAGCAAAAGGAATGTGAGCTTAGAGAATATCTGAAAACTTTCTGTGTGATGACAAGAAGCCCATCTTTCCTGGGTCCTGAACCCAGTTCTTTCCTACATTTCTTCTTGGCAATAACCCATCATTCGTTAAGGCCATCTAGGCAGACCCAAGCAAGTCTGAGAAAAAGAAGCAATTTTGGCAAAACCCCAAATGTTCATCAACATGTGAATGAATAAACAAATTGCAGTAAATTCATACAATGCAATATTATTCAGCCATGAAAAGGAATGAAGTTTTGCTACAACATGGATGAACCTATAAAACATTGTAAGTGAAATAAAGTACACACAAAGGGACAAATATTGTATGGTTTCACTTTCGTGAAATCTCTAGAATAAGCAAATTCATAGAGATGGAAAGTAGATTAGAGGTTACCAGGGCTGGGGAGAGGGGAGAACGGGGAGTTATTGCTCAGTGGGTATAGAGTTTCTGTTTGGGGTGATGAAAACATTTTGGTAATGGATGGTGGTGATGAGAGCACACATTGTGAGTGTAATTAATGCCACTGACTTGTACACTTAAAAGTGGTTAGAATGGCAAATTTTATGTTATATATAATACAAAAATTGTTTTGAAAAAGAAAAGAAATTTTGAAGACATGATGTGAGACGAGGGAGAAGGCACCCATTAACAAGGCAGTCTTCCAGTGAGTCGAAGTTAGACAACTGCAAATAAGGTATGAGATAGAATGAGGTTGCATATTCTCCAGCGAGTTCTGTTTCGAAGGCCCTGAAGAGTTAGGTGCCGAGACCTTCTCTTTGCTATGCCTCAGTCCCTGCAAGAACTGAAGCTCTGAAGCCACTCAGAACCAGCACATAAACTGCATCTAAATGATCAGAAACCTCCTGAGACTTTCCGCTTCAGCTCACTGTATGCCTTTAAGCAACAGAGATTTAAAAGTCCTGAAATTATAGGACCATAAAAATACACATTTACATGTGGTCACATGCAAGGTTTAAGACTGGGTGCGAGCTGCAAAGGAATGCTTATGGACACCGAAGTACAAGTTCAATGAATGACAGAGCAGCTCGAAGAGGCTCAGGGGGAGAACATCCAACTGGTGTCCCTCCTGGGCCCTAGAGGCGCCCTGCTGCATGGATGCAGGGCTGACGGCTCCGGCTCTTTGCCCTGTGTTCCTTCTTGGCCTTCTGCAGCCACATAAAATGCAGCTAGTAAAACAGGTTTCCGTGGGAGGGAGGTCTGGGAGTGCCTGAATTTCCTTCGTTTTTGCTGAACAATTAAGCAACAAAAGCAGTCTGGGGAAATAGGAGACATTTCGGAGCTGACCGTGCATTCTATGCATGCCAGGAAAGAGGGGTTTGTAGCCTTTTGACTCCTAATCCTGTATTTACTTGTTGGCTAAGTGGAATTAATTCACTGGGTTTTACGGAGTGTGGCTTTCTTCTCTCTGTTAAGTTTCTCTTCTCCCTCCTTCCCCAAAAGAATGGCAAGTTATCTTAGGTGCTAGAAGGCAGCTTGAGGGTCCACTGTTACTTGAGGAGAAGTGATCTTAATTTAATGAGTAAGTTACTCAATGGATTCAAAATGAAAGATATTTTAGTGCCCACTGGAGGCCAGGCTTCATGCTAGGCCCAGAATATGCTGGTGAACAAGATATTCAAAGATATAGACAGATGAATAGGCAATCGGGATAAGTGTGATAAATAGACATGAGGCTAATGCAAGGGAGTGCGTTAAGTGGACTTGGATCTTATTCACACATGGGGACTTGAGAAAGGCTTCTTGCAGATAGAGTTATCTAAACTGAGGCCCAGGGAATGCATGGAAGTTCTTCAGGGTCAGGAGGAACTTTCCAGACAGAGGGGCAGCACGCAGAGGGCCGGAAAATGGGTGGATGCTTAGTGTAGTTGAAGAATGAAAAGAATGTCGATATGATTGGTGCACAAATGGTGAGAGACCAGGAGATGGAAACCAGACTCCCCAGGTCCTTGTAGCTATTGTTAAGGGTTTGGGACTTTACCCCAAGAGCAAGGTGGTAGACAACAAATAGCTTTAAGTGGGAGAATGAAACTCTCTGATTTTGGAAGACCTCTCTGGCTACAGTTAAGAGAATGGATTGGAGGTAGGTGAGGTGGGCATATAGACCAACTGGAAGATGAGCTGTGGGAGACAACAGAGCTCTTGCTGCCATGGTGGGATCCGGGTTGGGTGGTGGGGGGGGCCTGTGCTTCCCTGGGGGTCAACCATCAACATGGATCTCCACGGAACACATGGCCCATCATGTCTCAATCATGAATGGTCTAGACTTTCTCACCTGTCTGATTTGTTTCTTTAGACTGCATTCATTGGAGATTAATGCATTGTTGGGTAAAGTTAGCAAATTTAGCTCCAAGTAAAGAGTGAAAGGGCCTTATTTGTTCTAATATATTGGGATTGGCTGTATAATTTGGTGTCTGTCTTATCCTTATCATCTAAGTTATTTTTTGCCTCAGAGTCTGAGGGAGTTGCCTCAAAGGAAATTGTCTTAGTTTGCCAGGATTCTATGACAAATGCTGTACAGTGGGTTGGCTTAAGCAACTGCATTTATTAGCTCATGGTTTCAAGGCATTTCAGAGGCACTGACAAGACCATGCTTTCTCCCCAAAGTCTGTAGCGTTCTAGTGCTGGCTTGCCACCATCCTTGAGGTTCCTAAGCTTGCATCTCTACTTCCTCTCACTTCATGATCTCTAGCCTGTGTTTGTGCTTCTGGTTTCCATTGACTTCGAGCTTCTTCCTTCCTTTCTCTGACTGTGTCTCCTTTTTTTGTGTGATTTAAAGGTCTTCCATAATTCGGATTAAGATCCGCCCTGATTCAGTTTGCCACACCTTAACCAATAATAACCTCTTCAAAGGTCCTGTTTACAAATAAATTCATACCCACAGGAAAGTGGATTAATATTAAGGACATGTCTTCCATTGGGGTACATAATTCAACCTACCACAAAGATCTACAAAAATATTTGTGGATTTAAAAAATTAAAGAGCAGAGAAAATCATCTAGCAGTTCATGTTCCTTGACCTCTCAGAAGGGCCACAGGTTACAAAGGGCCTTTTTCCTTCTGAACACATTTTCCTTAAGGTATTTGTGTGTGTGTGTGAATTAAGTCGAATCAAAATAAATAATTCCTGTGATGTGTTTAGCATTCTGCCTGGCTTTTGGTGGGCCGTCAATAAGTCTTGGCTAATATTGGTGGCAAAACAGCAATCACTTTGAGTTGCTGTGGGAGGTGGGATGTGAGGCTCACAGGAAGTGCCATGGAGGATAAGAAGGAAGTCCTACGGCCAGCTGACGTGACATAGAACACCTGGACCAGGGGAGAGAGAGAGAACATGAGGCTTCTCTCATTATTGCCCTTTCGGCCACTTGGGACAACCTCCACCTGACTACTGCAGTAAAGTTTCTGGTGTGAACCCAGATAAGCAGCAGCCCTTCGGTGTGTTGGTTTGCAGGACCTCTTTCTGCCTAAGTGTTCCATGGATTTCCAGAACATTTGATAAATTGGAAAAGGCTGGGTAAATGTGAGGTATGACTGTTAGCATATAGCCAACCGGTGACGTGGTCTCTGTAGATGAGATGCACTGGGCACACCACAGGCCTCCCCTCCCCACTCCTGCCCCTTTTGAAGTGCACATTTGTCTTCATTGACTGTGTCAGGTTACTGGATTCTGAGCCCAGTCCGTTCTTGCCAACATCCCAAATTTCATTAAGGCTATCCTGGGAGACTCAAGCTGTGGTGGAAGAAAATGCAATTCTGAAGTCAAATTTTGGGATGATGGAAAAACAGAATCTTATTATAGAAATTTAATTTAAATGTAAGATTTTGGAGGCAGGGGCTGAATCAGTGAGCATTTAAGCAAGTTCCTCATGCATTTGATACAGGCGTTGCAATCCAGCTAATGAAATAAATATCTGTAGCTCTCATGTTTTCCATGGGGTCATTGTAATGCTCTCTCAATTCTCTGTTCTTGCACTCACTTCTTTTCTTTCATTCTTGTAGTTGAACATTTTGTATACAAGGGGCAGAAATAAAAACATGAGCAGGGACCTATGAAAATAATGAAAATGAAAAAGATGGAAAATACCAACTGTTGGTAAGGTTGTGGGAAGAATGTAACTCACACACACTGCTGGTAGGAATGTAAATTGATACAACCTCTTTGGAAAAATGCTTGGCAGTGCCTACTAAAAGCTGAACCTAGGGCCCATCAAGTCTACTTGGAAGCAGATACTCAAGTTAAAGGCATAAAATAGTCAACAAAAGACATGTAGAATGCTCAAAAAGCCCCAAACTGGAAATTTCCCAAACACCTATCAGCAATTAGAGTAGATTGAAAAATTGTGACATGTTTATAAAATTGGGTCCTATACAGTATGGAAAATGAATGATCTAATTCCAAATAATAAGCACCAACATGGATGAATCTTTAAAACGTAAATATTGAGAAAAACAAAAGCCAGACACAAGAGTCCCCATTTTATGAGTGTAGCTATCTAGACTACAGAACAAATACCACTGATCTGTGCCGTTGGAACTTTGGGTATTGGCTTCATTTTGGGGATTAATGATCAGAAAGGAGCATGGGGGAATTGGGTTCTGGGGTGCTGGCTACAAGGGTGTGTTCAGTCTGAGCAAATTCACTGAACTGTGTGCCTAAGTGCATTCTTCCTTAGATGACATTTCAATAAATGTTTTGAAAAGGCCAGGGGGATTAAGTTTATTATTTCTACCACATTCACAGCCCTGGACATCACTACCCATCTAGTTGTGACAAAACCAACCAGTGGAGCCAGCCAACCACAGATACTCGCTTCACTCCTTAAATCTATCCAATGTTTTGTGTGGATTAGAGCAGTTTCACATCATTATTTCAGAACGGCATAGTCAATCTCTTCATCTAAAAGGTAAGGCTAAAAATATTTCCCACATAGGGATGATGCAATGAATAACTGCCATCTTAGGTCCAGCCACAGTTCCTGGAGCTGGTAGGCCAGTGTGCAGCCATCCTGAACTCCCGAGTCAGCTTGAAAGCAGGGGAAAGGAAAGCAGAATGAATAATCACTGAGCAACTGTTGTGTGTCAGGCATGGTGTCAGTCAATCTTGTTTAAGTAATCTTATCTAATCCCATGTTAACTCTGTGGGTTAAAAATTGTCTCCCACGTTGTCCAGATAAGGTACCCGAGGCACAGAGAGCCACATGGGCGAGACCACAGAGCTGTAGGCGGCATCCTGATCTGAACACAGGCCTGCCTACTTCCCAAGTTCATTCCATAACACCACGCTGCCTCCCAGTCAGGTAGAAAACTACCCAAGTTGTACTTTTTTTTTTTTTTACTGTATTTTAAATTTATTTAAAAAAGATATTTAGATTACATAAAATGTTTCATTAAAAAAATATAAGGGATTCCCATATGCCCCACTCCCCAGACCTCCCACTTTTCCCCACATTAACAACTTCTTTCATTAGTGTGGTACATTCATTGCAATTGGTGAACACATTTTGGAGCATTGCCACTAAGCATGGACTATAGTTTACATTGTAGTTTACACTCTCTCCCACCCAATTCTGTAAGCTATGGCAGAATACATAATGGCCTGTATCTGTCACCACAATGTCATCCAGGTCAATTCCAAGTCCTGAAAATGCCCCCATATTATACCTCTTTTTCCCTCTCCCTGACTTCAGCACCTCCAGTGGCCACTGTCTCCACACCAATGATATACCAAGTTGTACTTTAATTTCTCTAAACATAGTGGTTTCCTTCTGAGGTGGGAATTATCTCCCCAGCTGGTTTCAGGCTACCATTTTCCTTGCTGGGTTGTCTTATCGGTAAAATAATTTTCGAATGAAGTGGGCAGGGAGATCCGGAGAACAGCAGCAAAGTCTCAAAGGCCTTTGTGATTTGAGGCTGTCATTGTGGGAGTTGTTATACTTTGCAGTAATTACATATTGAATACATAATTCCAATTTCCATGGAGTGGGATGTCCGGACCCTCCAAGTTTTAATACTTATTGACTTATTATATATTGTCTATCACTTTAACAACTAAAACATGCTCTCTTCTTGATCAAGAGTTTCCTAGGAGTATAATAGAAAAAGTGGTAGATGCAAATTTGTTAATATCTACTTTCACCTCTATTGAAAGGAAAATAATAAAAAGACCAGGTACTGGCCAAAAATAACTTCTAGTAAAACAGGCCCAGAAGCCTAGTTCTGGTCCTTGCAACTGAGATGGAACATAGTCTGCTCTTTTTTGCAAATTAGAACTTTGCCAAAGTCTATTGGCTCAATGCCTCTGACAGCTACACAGAGAAAGCATGGGAAGGAGACGCGGCAAAAGGAATCAGTGTATGTGGTGCCAAGAGTCACTCCATTCTAGACACCTGCAATTTGATATCATTGCTCTTAATTTAGAAAGACAAAATTGAGGCTCACAGTGGTCAAGAAGTCAGCTTTAAGCCCCAGCGATTAGGGATCAAAGTGTAGGTCTGTCTATCTCACGTGTCAGCAACCCTTTTCTGTGAAGGACCAGATTGTAAATATTTTCTGATTTGCAGGCTAAATAGTCTTTGTGGCAACTGGTCAACTCTGCCGTTGTATTGCTAAAGCAGCTATAGACAATATCAAGTGAAGAGGCGAGGCCTATTCCAATAAGACTTTATGTATGGAAACTGAAATTTAAATTTCATATAGTTTTCATGTACCTCAAAATATTCTTTTGTGAAATTTTCAACTATTTAAAAATGTAAACAGCATTTCTCAGCTTGCAGGTGTACACACATAGGTGGTGAGCAGGATTGGCCCAGAGGCCATGATTAGCTGACTCCTGGTCTATCTGATTCCAGAGCTTTGCAGGCTATTTTATTTAAAGTTCCTTGCAATCAAAACCTTCTTCCTGCCAAGCAAGATGGCTTTATTCTCAACATATTTTGAATGTTGAAAGGAGACCTTTGGCACACAGTGGAGGAATGGTGTGTGTGTGTGTGTGTGTGTGTGTGTGTGTACATGCACACATGGGTGTATGGGAGGATGGGGAAAACTGGAAGGAGGCACAAGTAATAGACAACATGAAGCATTAGCTCAATTTTTCTCCAATGCCAACTGATAGGGTTTGTTGACATTGGCCTCTCTGTTTTCAGTAGCAAGGATGTCTTGCTAGTTGCTTTCTAAATGAAAAAGAAATTTAAGTAATGTCAACATTAAGATTTAACGCATTGGGAGAATTTTGCCAACTATTTGGTATCTGTTAGATGGACTTCAATGGTTGTCTAATTTGGAATGCTTTGGATGTTGAGTCATGATTGGTCACCAGGAGGCTTGCAGATATTATCTACTGAGGTTTATAGATATTATCTGCTAAGGTCTTCCTCGTTATCTGCTGCTTCGTTAGGTTCTGGAGATGCCAAAGCATGGATCCAGGAGTCTCAGCTATATTTACAGCAAAACCAACAGCTCCATTGGCGTAGACCCATCCAGGGGAAAAGGCCCCACTGGAGAAGCATGAATGAGGACAGGTGAGAAATGGTGGAATTGTGAACCGCTGAAGTGGAAAGGAGGCCTTCAGGAAGCACGTGAGAAAGTGGACACCCAGATGTTAGTGCCAGAGCCAAGGCTGGTATTTGTGCAAATACTGATTTTTAAAAAAATCTGCCTATATGAAGACTGTTTAATGTTGCTAAAGGGCCTTAAGTTTGGTTTACTGGGCAGCATTCAAAATAACAGTATCAAACCATGAAATAAATGAAGTCTGAAGCAGTTCTATTTTCCCCGTTATGACTGTTCTTGCTGTTTTATATAATAACAAATATAAAATTCGTTGCAAGAATGACTTTTTGGCCCTACTTTGCTAGTGCTTTAAGCAAGCGGATGGTGTCCTCAGCATGTCCCAAAGGGCCCTAGAGTAATTTTTGATGGCATTGTTAGGGAGCTCCCATGAAATCTTATGGGTCCATGGAAACCATGTGTAAATCTCTAACATATTGTGTAGATCATGGCAGTCTCACCCTGTGAAATGTTCTTGGAATTTGGGATGCATTTTTCTTGGAGAACAATGCTCCAAGGGGTGGTTATCTTCCCAGGTCATCACAAAGGCCTGCTGGATTCCCCAAGCCGCTCAGCTGTAAGGAGAGTGCCCGGGGCCTGCCGAGCTCCAGGCTTCCACCCTTTGAAAGGCAGCTCAATTGTTGGGGAAACCGGTGGAGGCTCTGCTCTACCCTGCCCTCCTCTTTTTGGGGAGAACTTGGCAGCCCGTGAGGAGAGAGATGGAGCAGGGCCTGTGGGAGTGGGGGCTTGACCGGGAGGCTAAGGTCTCTTTTGGAAACAATGGAGGAAGGCTCAATGTTAAAGGGGAAAGGAGGGGACAGGAAGCCTTCATTAAATTGTTTATAACTTGAATTGTTTCTAAACCCAGAACTGACAACCGTGTTTTTACAAAGTAGAAAAGGCTGCAATGTGTTCCATAGCCCTCATTCAGGAGTAGACAATGCTTAACAAGATCAGAGTGGGATTTTGTGTTTTTATATTCTTTTCGACAGGTAAGTTTCAGAACACTGCCCTCTAAGAGAGCATATAAATTCTCTCAAT
Source organism: Chaetophractus vellerosus (assembly GCA_004027955.1). Classification (NCBI taxonomy): domain Eukaryota; kingdom Metazoa; phylum Chordata; class Mammalia; order Cingulata; family Chlamyphoridae; genus Chaetophractus; species Chaetophractus vellerosus. The sequence continues at coordinate 2,853 of PVKH010025552.1, read as the reverse complement.
ACGAAGATTATCGAATATTATTACTGATGCCATTTGAACCAGATTGTAACATTCAGGGACTGTGGAATGGCTTAAAATGCTGCCTAAGCAAGCAATTATTTTGTTTTTGCTTCCCCAGTTAGACAAGGAAAAATGTTTTACATTCTGTCAGCTGGGCTTTTATTGTTTTTCATGTTAGGACAAATGTTCCTTGAGGGGTGGGGTCTTGTTTGAGGAAATGTCAAGCTGTCCAGTTTAGATTTATTGGTGATTGTGGCAGATGCCCAATTTTTAAAGAAGTTGGTGTATACATTTTTTTTCACTCCCCTGGCAGAGTTTTCTGGAATCAGGATATGTCTTCTGCAGGAAGACAGTACTTAAAACAGTGTAAGACAGAAAGACCTAAGGAAGGCTTGTAGTGGACAGATTCACATCATCTGATAGGTATTTATGCACCAAGTTCCAAAGTTAGAGAAGGCAGCTAAACAGGGAGCTGTCACTAAACACACAGACTGCTGGTTGACCGTGTCTGGGTAGGCCAAAGGGGCGGGATTTATGGAGATATCATAAGACTTGTTGGCTCTAAAATATTTGCCCTCCAATGTCCAGAAATTCCTGCCTTTGGAATAGTCCTGAGAAGTACTTACTTAGCTCAACTTTCCCACTGAGTTCCCCCAAGAACAGGTCAAATGAAATGTGAACCTTTGGGCGGGGAATGCTTTGGAGCTTATGCTTTATCTTAAAAACGGACAGGAATTTTGCATCCATTCCATGCTATAGTCATGTTTCATTTAAAACGAAAACTTCACCCATCCTCAGACCTGTGGGTGAAATTCTTACTGCTCCAGGAAACTGGCCCATGCTCAGCCTGGAGCACCGTCCTGTCCCCTCTGGAGGAAGGGGACCTGTTCTGAGAAGCCATGACCTTAGTGTCTGCTTAGTGGCAGGGAGTTTAATGAAGGGTCTGCTTATAGAGCAGGGACAGCTGAAGGAAGCTGAGGAAAGACGTGGAATGGCGTGGCAGGGCAATTATTCTCCAAACTACCTTAGATGTGGCCAGGACTGTGGCGAGGCAGGGAGGAAGCAGGGGAAAGAAACGGCCTCTCTTCCTCCTTCCATCCCTTGGTCTCCGGCCAGCGCTTCTTGTTGGTAAAGGCCTACCAGAAACCAGAGGGGAAAAGGAGTTCAGAGTTGTAGGTCAGAGCCGTCTGGCTCTGGGGGCTCAGAAAAGGGCAAGAGGGGAGCCCAAAGGATCGGGCAGAGGTAAGCAACAAATGGAGACCAACCAGTCCCGAGTCATCGCCTCCCTATAATACTGGAAAATCCACCTCAGCGCAAGACCATTATCCTTTCCTGGATGGCTGGAGAAAATCTTCCCAAGTGTTCTCATTATCCCCAGTTTGTGATCTCATTCTGTTTTATAGATCAGCATGTCTTTCCACGTTGGCGGACGATGCTCACGGGTAAGATACGTTCGTGGGCAGTACCTAGAGCCACACAATACCCCATGTGCTAAGCTGTGGCTCCTTTCCTATATGTTCCCATTCAAGAAAGCACGTGGGACTGCTGTAGAGCTGATAACCTCATCATCCCAAGCCCCCCAGTCTCACCTGATCTTCCAGCTCCCGTCTCCCCGTCGCCCAACACCGCCGGTTCCCCCATCTAGACCAAGCTCCTTGCCAGTCCTAGAAGACCACACTCAAAGCAGGCACTCTCGGTGCCCAACCCACATTCCCTTGGCACGTAGCCTTTTCACACTGCCCCGGAATCCACCTGCCAGCCCCTGATGCGCTCTGCCCGAGGGCCTGGTGGCGAGCAGAGCCCACTCTTTCCCCGTGTGGGAAGGCTTGACGTGCCAGGCAGTTAGCAGTCTCTGGAATCATCCTGCACCAATAACTGTCAGGAATTGGTGCATAAATACCCCAACTCCCTCACCTCTTGCGTGGGATAACTCCGAGGCACATGTTCTACGTTGCTTCTTGGAGTTCGTCAGCAAGATTAAGCTCCAGTGTCCTTTAGGGGTAACTTGGGCCTGATGCCCAATTTATTTCCTTGGTTCCATTCCTGCCTCACTTCCCCGCTTTTATCAGTGCTTCCTGGAATCACCACCCAGATAAACTCCTTGTATTTGATTCTTATCCCAGTACCAGCTTTTGGAGTAACCTAGGGCAAAACTCTTTGGGCATTCTCTTGCCTTTGCTATTTATTTGTGTCTTGATTCCCCTTCCCTTCTTTTTATAAAATATTTAAATGTTATAGGAAAACAAAAGATAAAAAGCTAAAGTCTCCTTCCTCGCCTGTCTTCCTCTTTCTCCCTTCCGGAAGTAACCACTGTTTGTTATATCCACACATTCACATTTAAAGGTGGAACTATACACATGTGACATGCAGGCAAACAGTCCTATGTAAATGCACTTACCAAAATATGTACAGGGTGATACGTACATTTAAACACATACCTGCATAGGCCTTTTTCACCTCAATAAAACCATATTATACATATTGCGCTGCAGCTTTTTTCCATATGACACCCTTATAATCTAATTGATATATGGATGTGGTATAAGTTCTTTAAACATCTCCCTTGAGGAATACTTAGGTTGCGGATAGTTTTTCCACGGCTATGAAACAATACTGCATTGATTACCTGCGTGCCTGCCCCTTGTATACACGTACTAGTAATTCTGTTGGGTTCTTTAGTCGTAAGCAGCGGAAAGCTAAAGCAAAAATCAAATTTAATGGTTCTCAAAAGGTTTTAGAGGGCTCTGGTCTCCCCCCACCTCTCTGCTGTCCTCTGCAATGGCCCCTTTCGCAGCAGACCTTCCTTCTCACTGCCAGAATGGCTGCCAGGAGCTCCAGGCTTCCGTCCTGAAA
>PVKH010025551.1:0-13394 GCA_004027955.1 Chaetophractus vellerosus | reverse complement strand
TTCTTAGAGCTCCTTTTGTCAAGGGGCCAGGTGTTAATTCTGGGGCAATAGGAAAAATCCCACTGGGATCGTGTTCTTTTGTGAGTGGTAGAAAACCCAGTGACTTAAAAGTTACTTATTTTTTGCTCCTGTGAAAGTCTATAGGCTTGCAGTCCAGGGCTGGTATGATGCTTCTCTTCCGTGTACCTCCATGTCGCATGCAGGTTCCAGTCCAGGATTGGTATGATACTTCTCTTCCATGTACCTCCATGTCGCATGCAGGTTCCAGTCCAGGGTTGGTATGATACTTCTCTTCCATGTACCTCCATGTCTCATGCAGGTTCCAGTCCAGGGCTGGTATGATGCTTCTCTTCCATGTACCTCCATGTCGCATGCAGGTTCCTTCCAACTCATCGCTCCACTATCTTGACCCTTGTCCTCATGATCAAAGATGGTAATATCCTTATTACAAGCATCAGGTTGGCAAAATTGGTAAAGAAGAGCAAAAGGTGCATACCTGAAATCTCCTTTAAAAGTTTCCAGAAAGCTATCACAGAATTCTTTAATTTATATTCTACTTAGATCTATGGACAATCATATCTATAAGGGATGCTGGGAAATACAGTCTTTATTCTGAGCATCCAAGTGTCCAGCTGAGAGTTACTGTTGAAGATTACTGAAAACTACTAGCAGTGTCCAAATGCTGTGACATCTATGGAACTATGTGCTAATTTGCACCTTGCTCCTTTATAGTTATCTTTTATACATGAGTTATGTATGCACACTTACATTGAACGTCTACAGAACATAGTATTGTTTTAGGTACTTGCAGGCTCACTGTGAATTGTATGCAGTTGAAAGAAAAAATCTTTCAATAATACTATTCAACCTACTGATGGAAATGAAGTTTGAAGTTTATATTTTTTACTGGAATTGTCCTGTGGCATTTCCATTCTTTCTAATTTTCATTTCTCTAGGAGCAAGAACAGAAATGTAATAAATTGGCTAACATATACACTTAATCACCGTAACTTTGTATATTTAGGAGAGTGCCATGTCTTTCATTCAGACTTTCAACTGATATCAAAAGAGTGGTTATATTTTATTAAATTTTAAAAAGCATGTTTCACAGTAGCACTATATCAGATATAATATTTAGCTGTACCTTAAATGAGTGTGAACTATAGCTATTATAGTGTCACATTTATTGACATTTGCATTAGCTTGTTATATGCTGCTTCATTTTCCCCCATGATATCTAGCTGAAGCGAAGTAAACACTTCCACATTCTTGAACTCATTTACACTGAGAGCTTTTAATTTGCTCAGGAGGTGTACTACTGTAAATTAGAACTGTTGTCAAATCTTTTCCCTCAAAATTAACTTGGAAAAAAATTTTTTTATTAAAAACTCTTTAAAATACTTTGGAAAAAAGGGCTTTGTATATTGATTTTATCTGAGCTCTAAACTTCTTTTATACATTACCAGGAGGAAGTTTCCCTACCTCCAGGAACACCAGTGGCCATTCTTAACAACCCTAATAGTTTAAAAGAGTTGAATTATTAAACCATTAGACTATAATTCATACTGCTCTATTTTTCAGTCAGATACACATTATACATGACAAAGTATATGCGGGCCATAATCTGTGGTAAAGGTATGTAGACATTACGCTGCAATTAGAATAATACCTCAGTTAATAATATATGTATTTTAATTTTCTTCCCCACAAATTTTAAATTTTCACCTAAGTTTTTACCTTAAATCTATATACATTTAACAAATTGAGCAAGTTATAACTAATAAAACCAGTTTTCTTTCTGATGTAATTAGTATGAATCCCATTCCATTCTATATTTCAGTGATTTATCACAAAATCAACACTATTTTACTTTATTAGCTTAGAATTAAACACACACACACACTGCTTAAAAGAACTTTTTTGAAAGTAGATAAATGCGATGATGGAAATTTGCCCAATGAGCAGATGGTCTCATACTCTCCCCTCTCCCATTCACACTACCTCTGCAATGGAGCAGCTTATCATGTGGTTTTAATAATGTTTCGTTATATTTAACCAAAAGAAATAATCTTGCAGTAACTTAATTTTGGTCTTCACATTACAAATCATGTCATTTTAATTCAATTTGATTATAATGTCAATTTCTGACAACATGATATAGTAATATATATTCAACAGTGATTTTGTAGGGATTATAATGTCATGTAGAAATGGAAGAATGTCACTACCAATTAAGTGGCAGTCACACGCATGCAGAGTTAATGATGAGAGAAAGTTCAGGTTGACAAAGATCCATCAGAGTCAAATGGACATTGACTTATGCTTACCCTTGAATCCTGTTTACGTTATGCTGGACCTTAAAGATAGTCATTTGGTTTTGAATTTTTTACTAACTATAATAATGTAAAACACTTTGTATAGCATTTCCTAAACTCCCTTAAAGCCTCAAACTTATTTAAAGTGGAATTAACAGGTTTTCCATAGATATTGGGGTGGGGGCTCCAATAAAGTTTTAAATATTTGAAGTGTGTTCTATATAAATTATTTGATTTTTTAAAAAAAATCTAGACCCATTGGAAAAGGACCCTTTGTGTCTGGCTCTCTCTTAAAAATGGTGTTCAAAAGATTGTGTGTGTTCTAGTATAGGTTCACTACTGTGATAGACAAAGTGGCAAAGAGTGTGTGGCCTGTCTGACATTAGCCCCTGTGCAAATGACTTTCCATGCTATTGGAAGCTCCATTGAAGCCAGCCATGACCTGGCATATAACACGTCATTGCCATGTTGCTACCTTACAGCCCAGCTAAGATATCAGGGGAGATCAAAGTGAAAACTATGTGTATACATACAGCTTTGCTTTCCTTGATACATTATCCACTAGCACCATTTGCTAGACTTTTTTTTTTTCTTTTTAACAGCAATTGAAGGTTTACAGAAAAATCACATGGAAGTATGGAGTTCCCATATGTCTACTGCCCCTTACATACATACAGTTTTCCAATTTTTTTTTAAATTGTGGCAGCATATATACAGCATAAGATTTACCATTTTAATACACTTTCAAGTACACAGTTCAGTGGTATTAATTACATTCACAATTGTACTACCATCAACACCATCCATTACCAAATTTGTCCATCACCCCAAACAAAAATGCTACACAATTTAAACTTTTCCCCACTCCCACCCCTAGTAACCTATATTCTAATTTCTGACTATGAATTTGCATATTCTACTTAATTCATATAAGTGAGGTAATGCAATCTTTGTCCTTTGAAGTCTGGCTTATTTTGCTCAACATGATGCCTTCAAGGTTCATTAGTGTTGTAGCACAAATCAGAACTTCATTCATTTTTATGGCCAAATAATATTCCAATGTATGTATATATCACATTTTGTTTATCTAGTCAACCGTTGATAGACACTTAGGTTGCTTTCACCTTTTGGCTATTGTGAGTAATGAACATTGGTGTACAAGTATCTATTCAAGTCCCTGCTTTCAATTCTTTGGCTATCTACCTAGACATTTGTAGGCGTTTGAAAAATGAAAATTGTTTATGTTGAGGAATCGACATCTTAGGAGATATAAATTGTTTTAGACTTTAGTTTACAGTTCATTATTAATTTAAATATAGATATCTCTTGTAAGAAAGAATTGCCCTACAGGTTATTTTCATTTTTAACAATTAAATATGGGAAGAAGGGTTGGCCAAACAATTTAGTTACACTGGAGTCTCACTATAACATACTCATTTGGTTCTCTTGAAGACAGTTTTGTATTATAGAATGTATATGAAGTGACTGAGTAGACTTAAGAGCTGTCAGCTTAGTTCCATAGCTTGGGATATTGTTGAAATGAAGTTCCAGTCTTCTTGCTTTTACTTTTAAAGCTTTATTTCTGAAATAAAGCTGAGAAATCTGAGTAGCATAATGTTTCTTAATAAACAAATTTCTTTGCTTGTTTGGATAATGGACTGAAAATATATCCTGTTTACAAGATAATACATACTTTCAATGAAATAATCAGATTAGACTAAGCTAATGATCTCGGTCATAGAATTTCTTCATCTGGAGCAACCAGAGTAAATAGACACTCACAGTTTACTGTATGACTAACCAGCTATGCTTTCTAAATTAACCATTTACATACAGAATAATTGTAACACACTTTCATATCCATTTCCTGATAAATTTGAGGACTTCTAGTAGTCTTGCCAGATTAATCTTTTTTCTTGATATATCTGAACAGTGATTCTTACATGGAGAAAACAAGACCACAAGAGAGTATCTTCTCATACATGTGATTTATCATTGTCCAACTCTAACAAAACCTAGGAAAAAATTTGGAAAGGGTGCGTATTTCTCATCCATGATATGACACATTGTGAGTTTCCAGTAATCATATGTGGTATTCAGGAAAGCGAACCTATCTGGTGGTCATAAAATCTTGAATTTCAGAAATTAAGCATGACATAATTTATCTGTGGCAACTTAGGTGATTCTCTCACCTCTTTCCTGGAATGCTAAATGAGGGTGTTGGATTAAATGACTTTCAAGATCCATTCCAATGCTAACATTTTATGATTTTATAATTGATTGTTTTTTCATACCTAGTGCAGTGCTTCTTGCTCCTGGTTGAATGAGATCAACCAATAATAAACAACATATTGGTCTGGAAAGCAGCTTAGAGACCTCTCCATTGCTTCTCAGGGTTGGGCAACTGAACTTGCCCAAGGTGCAGAAGAGAGTACAGTAGGGATCTGAGGGAACGTGATCCAAGATAGCTTACAGAGAGTACTATGTTTAAATGAACGTACTGCATAAGCATACTATATAAAACTATAGTTTAGTTATATGCTAGGTGCTAAGGATGCATGATGAGAATGTTAGACATGGTTCCCTCCCTTGTGGAGCTTATAGTCTAGCAACTGCATCCTTTTTAACATTTGGCAAGAAGTATAGCTACCTCTGTATCTATCTCCATATCCACTTATGACAGAAACAAACAGCAAGAGCAGCATGTGATGCAAAGGTCATGTATCAGTACACCTGAGAAGAGCACCCCACCATTAGCAGAGGTAGAATGTTGCTTATAAAAGAGCATGAGACTGGGAATGAAGACTGGGATCAAACCCAGCTTTATCATAAACTCACTATGGGACCTTGTCTTTTCACCTTATTGGAACTTGGCTGCTTCATGTGTAAAATGAGAAAGGTGGTTCAGGCTTGTCTGGGGCTACTGTTAGCCCATAATGGTGCCTTTACAAATTAGAAAAAAGCACCCCTTCCTCTAGGCATCTTATTGCCATCCAACAGAAAATCATTGTAATAGAAAACCCCACAATAACCACAGTGTGAAAGGCACTTCCTCTCCAAGGTGTGCAGTACACAACCGGCGCAACTATCCCTAGTGGTCTTATACTGCATCTATCTGGAATGCTGGTTTTACTCAATGGTAAGTAAATAAAAACATTTTTATATTAAAGCTAGTACAACTACATTATAGATGACAAATTTACATGAAATTTTAAAATGGAAAAAGAAGAGACTCAGGAAATGTATTAATGGTTGAATAGATTGAATGAATGAATGAAGGAATGAATATAACTATGACAGGAGTGACCATCTTGTATAGTAAACATGGCATCAGAGGAACAAAGTGGTAGTAGTGATATGATCAGTGCTCCTCCTTGGTACTTGGATAATTGGGTTCCCTGAGAAAAGGAAACAGTAAACGCCATACCCCCTGGCTTTTCTACATTATGTTGCCATTACACAGTCCTCATCCTGAGGATCTAAACAAAACATTCTCTATCATACCAACAGCATAAAGTTGATCCAGGAAGATGGAAAAGATGGGCCACTAAATGCTTTTTTACCCATTAATTTGTAAATACTAGTAAGTAGGAAAACATTTTAAAGCAAGGAAAATTATAATAGTTTACATTTTTTTCCATTCTTAATTCTTTTGAGCCAATGTGACTGAAAAAATGGAATAAATATTTTGAGGAAAAAAATTATTTGTAAATTGTAGAGGAGGTTCTTATGAAATGGAGGTGGTTCTTAATTCTGTAGAAAATGAAGGTGAAAATGGAAAAACTCTCTAGTCTTGAGCTTTTATAGCTTGTCTTCTTAGCTTTATAAATTTGACTCTAGGAACCCGTATTATCCAATGCATTCACTTACTATATTAAGAGTATCGGGGCAGGGACAGTTAAGTGAAATTCCTCTCTCAAGGGTCAATACAAATAGTCAAAATGGTTAGAGGAAAGATCCAATACCATCTATGTGCTGATGACATCCAAATGTTTGGAACTCTTGATTCTCCACTTCTCCCTGCCATACCTTCCCTCCCCCATCTTTTCCTTTTCCTCATCCTAGTAAATGGCACTGCCATCTGCCCTTTTGCTCAGGCCAAGCACTTATAGTCATCCTTGACTCACTCCTCTCTCTCTTTCCATGCCCCCCCCCCCATCACATGCTACCTCCAGTCCCAGGATCTCTGCTCTGACCACGTTTCTCTACCTCCAATGTTACCATTCTAGTTTGTCACCATCATTTTATTTTATTTTTTTAAAAAGATTTCTTTCTTTCTTTCTCTGCTTCCCTGTCACCATCATTTTTAACCGAGATGACTGCAGTAGCCTCCAAGCTGTCCTCACCTTTTCCACTCTTGTTCCACGATGATCTATCTTCCACATGGTGAGCTAATGGTTTCTACGTTAATCAGATCACATTACTCAGCTTCTCAAAACCTTTAAATGGCTTTCCATCACATTTGTTTTAAAATCCAAAATTTTTGCTATGGCATACAATCCCTTATGGGATTTGGTCCCTGGCAACCTCTCCAATTTCAATTCCTATCACTTTCCTCTTCACTCACTGTGCTCTAATCTCAGTGCTCTTTTTGCTTTCAGCAATGCCAGTTGCATTATGGTAGGGGAGAAAAAAAAAAAACAAGACTAAGTAGGCTACATACTGTGTCATCCCATTTGTATGCATTCTGAAAAAGGGCAAAATTGTAGAGATCAAAAACAGATTGATGGTTTCCAGGGTTGGGGTTGATGGGAATGTTCTATGACTTAAATGGAGTGTTGGTAACACAATTGTATGCATGTGTCAAACTCACAGAACTGTACACTAAAAGGGATAACTTTTACTGTATGTAGATTATACCTCATTACACCTAACTTTTAAAAAAATCTAGATTCATTCCGTTATCAGTTACTCATATGGAATATTAACCCTGAGAAAATATGGGAGGATGACAACCCCTTTCCTTTTCTGTATGCTCTGGGTATGTTGGAACTACCTTGGAATGTACTAAATTTAACACATAGCCTAATTTAGAGCTCCTCCAAATGTCAATGGCTAGTGAAGGCCTGCTTTAGACATCCTGGAATAATTATTAATTTCCAAAAAATGGGCTCAGCCCAGCCCTGTCTAACTTTGGGGAAAGAGTCTGGAGGCTAGAGTTTCCCATTTGGGAAGTATGAATTCTCACCTCGACAGTGGGTCAGACGGGTGTTTTCCTGGAGGTTCCCCTGGTGTCTGGAGGAGAGTGTTCTACATGTGTTTACCTTACTCATCACTACAAATGCCTGTGGTATTAGAAATTCACATTCATTTAGAATGTTTACTTGTTCAGAATACAAACATAGTTTAAATTTCCAGATATTTTTTTCAGCAAACATTTGTTGGCCGTGAACAATTATGAGAGGGGTACACTAGATCCAGGAGCACACAATGATAACACTTAGAGTGTCAGTCCTCATTGAGCTGATACTATTGTGAAATTTTAAACTTGTAGGTCAAATGGTGGTTTCAATAAGCAATTATCCCTATTCATAAGTTGAGTAAAGAATACATTTTTTTTTTGGTTGATTGAGCTAGTGAGGGTTTTGCTCAATATTTTTTAGCATATCTTATTTGGAAATTATATTTACATTTATAAAAGCAGAATACTTAGTACTGCAGAAAGCATTTTGGAATCTTCTAGCTTGGTATAACTCACTAAATATTCTTTATTCTAACGACCTCACACCCTTTCTTCATCTTTCTTCATCATTTTTAGATGTAACTTAGTACCCCTTCCTCTCTCTCTTTTAATGGACATCAGTCACCTTTTAGTTGCAGCTCCAAAGTCATAAACTCTCTTCGCTTTCTTTATATTTTCCTTTCATTCATTTTCATTCAGACTACATCATTAATCTCACCAGAATTGATGAGGCCTAGAAAGTAGATACAGGTTAATACAAATAATAGAACTTAATTTCTAATTATAGTTTTATCACTCCCTACATTATTTTGTTCAAGTTAGCTCTAGAACTCACTTGCTTCATATAAATAAAAGAATGACTTAATAAAGCAGCCAAGTAACCAAGTACTAACTAGCCAAAAAAAGTATAACATATGGATATTAGTACTTTCTGTCATCTAACTTCTAGTCAGCACAAAGTAAGATTATCATATAGAGTACATGACAATGCAGATTTAGCATATTACTTGGAATCATAGAATCAACCATTCTAGAAGGGGAAAGAAACAGGAACTAAACTTATTATGTGTTTATTATGTACCAGATGTTGTACTAGGCTCTAAAATAAAAAATTTTGCTCAATCCCTGAGGTATAAACTGTAGCATTTGTATCCTTGTTTCATTTGCTACATTGCCTTTTAGAGTTTATGCCCAAAACATCTCAGCTAATGCCCAAGGGCCAGATAGGGCCTCTCCTCTCCCCTCTCCCGTGCCTGTGCACTGGGGGAACCTGAGATGGGCTGAGGTAACTTCTCCACTGCCTGAGGTGGGGGTGGGGATCCAGATTCTGAAATTACTTGTAAATTGAGCTCTAGAAGAATAAAGTATTAATCATAAAAAAGAGTTTATGCCCAGATTAGTAAATCCAAGACGAGTTGTTCCCAATGTGTATTCTTTGATTAGGATTTGAGTCAAGCCTCTCAATGACCAACAATTAAGTGATTACAATTTTAAATCTAAGGGGTAATCTGTTCTATTTGATTAATTAAATTCTGCTGATAGGTAATTTTTTGATTAATTAAAACTTTCTTTGCCTGAGTAATTAGACCATAACATCTTACACCTGTAATGTATTTTAAAACTAAAATAGAAAAAACCTTCACACATGTTATCCAAATATATATATTCTCACAGAAGTCATATATGGATTGATTGTAGGCTGTGTACCGTGCTAGATGATCTTAAATGAGAGTACCCGTGATCCTTTGTCCATAAGGTAATTATAGTCTGATGGAATAATTCAGCTAGGATGCTTTTGGCCACAAGTAACAGCAAACCTGACTCATACTGGCATAAATAATAAGGAAACTTATTATTTCACATAACAGGAAATTCAGAGGAAGGGTGAGCTCCTGGGTTGGTTGATATAGCAGCTCAATGATGTCAGCAAGGACTCAGGTCCTGCCCATTTCTTAGCTCTGCCATCCTTGCTGCATCCTGTGGCCACGTGCAATACAGCCACATCCAAAAGAAAAGGAGAGCTCTGGTCTTGAGGATCAAAGACATCTATTTCAAGAACTCCTCAAGCCAACTCCCCCCTCATTCCTTAGAGACCTGATTCCTTAGAGACCTGGGTTGGGTTGGCATCATGTCCATCTCTCTAATTCACTTGCGAGAGAAAAGAGATCACTTCTAGTTTAAATGTTTGGGATGAAATGGTTGAAAAGAAATCCACCACTTGGATTACTACATGAGGGACTAAATGCCACATTTATAATTTTACATTTTCTAGTAGCCACATGTTTTTTTTAAAGGTGAAATTAATTTTAATAATATATTTTAACACACGATAGCCAAAATATCATTTCAACATGTAACCAATTTTAAAAATTAATAATATTTTCCTTTTTTTTTTTTTTTCCACTCTAAGCCTTTGAAATACAGTGTGTATTTTACATTTAAAGTATATCTCATTCTGGATACCATTTCAAGTGCTCAGTGGCCACGTGTGTAATATTCAGTGCAGGTCTTTGGGATGAAATTCAAGGGCATTTTGATTTGGTCCTGCCTGTCTCCAAGCTCATCCTTCACCATTCACGCTGTACCTCACTTATACCCAGACTTTCTGCTCTAGCAGTACTTAGTTAGCCCATCTCAGGCTTTCTTGCATTTGTGCTTTGCTTGTGCGGTTCCTTCTGCCTAGTGCTTTCTCTTTTTGCTCATAAGGAGAACTTTAATCATTGTATCCATCAGCTCCAACCCAGGTGCTGCTCCAGTGAATAAGCATTCCCCAGACTTGCAGTGAGAGTTAAAACTCTCCCTCCTTTGTTCTCTATCTTTACTTTTTTACCTTACCCTATTGTTACACTTACCAAACTGTTTTCCTACTTTTTATTTTTTTGTAGTTCTTCCCCACTGGGCAGCCTTGAGGTCCAGGGCAGTGTCTTCCTCACCTGAGTATTCTTTGCCTCTGCTCTGACACTTATGGGACACTCAATACATGTTTATAGGAGGAAATTTAATTGGATTTCTAAGCTAATTAGGATGACTTGGATTTCGTAGAATTCCTTTGGTAGAAGTAGTGAGAGAAATAGAATGTTTGGCCCAGTGTCCTTTCTTTTGTGATAGCCCTAACCGTATTTTCTGTGAAAGGATCCTGGTACTTCCAAACACTGACCTCAGAATATTCACATACTCTGAATTCATGTACTGTCCTTAGGAATCCGTCATATATTCTTTTGCTGACCTATTTGTAACTTTAATTTCTCTAACCCATCATAAATACAAGTACGTCCTTTCATGTCCTACATTACCTTCTTCAGGATCCAGGGGCTGGCTCCTGTCTCTAGTATTCCGCAATGTGGTATTCACTGAATAATGCCATTTATGACTGCATTCCTCAGAATCCAAAGAGGCGTGAACTTCATAGGTTTAAGCAACAATTACCTCAGACAAATTAAACTTTTTATTAATATAAAAGACATATTTATGTTACATAGCATAATAACAGACCCATGTCATCATTCTAGAGGTAACTGTAGTAGAGCTCTGGAATTCTTTTTTTTTTGTTGTTACATAACCCCCCTTCTGCTTGTTCTTGCTGTGTTCATTTTTGCGTTCTTCTGTGTCTGCTTTGTCTCCCCCCATTGCGGCGACGCGCTGAGTCAGCTCACCATGCAGGCGGCTTGCCCCGCTCACGGACAGCTCTGCTCTGTTGGGGGCAACTTGCCCTGCCCACGGCAGCTTTTTTTTTTTTCCCCTGCCCACGGCAGCTCTGCTCCACCCACAGTGGCTTTTTTTTTTCTTTCCCTGCCCACGCAGCTCTGCCCCGCCCATGGCAGCTTGCCCTCTCAAGGCGGTCTGCCCGCTAGGAGAGGCCCTGGGAACCAAACCCGGGGCCTTCCATGTGGTGAACCGGCACCCTATCTACTGGGCTACAGCCGGCCCCCTGGAATTCTTTATGTTACATAGATTCAGTTTGTGTTTTGAATTTTAGCTGTTTTGCTATATACAGCCACAATGCTGAGTGTCACGGGATTTGGAAAGAGAGGGCATAGTCACTGCCCTTGGCAGCTTCTAGTAGGTCCTAAAGTGCCAAAATTCAAAATATATCTTGATTTTTGTCTACTTTTAATGAAATAGAGTGGTAAAAGGGATCTATTAAAAAGTCATATCTATTTTAATGTTCATTTTGGGAAAGTGCTTTCATATTTGTTGACTTCAAATGTTTACTCTTGCCCTTTACAGAAAAAGTACCTATCCTTGGACTAGCAGGAAGAAACATTAACCTTTCACCTTTTAAATTATGTATCAAGTGTTACCTTAAACATGGTCATTCTGAGATCATTCTCTTTAGGAAAGTAGCCAGTTTCCTAGAAATAGATCCCAAATTTTAGCACAATTAGATTTTATTGTGAATTTTGGATATTTTGCTTTTTTAGCAGAAACCAATATTGTTTTCCAAGGGACTAGGCTTTCTTCATCAGTATTCATCAGAACATTGAAGGAAAGTTTGCCTGTAGCAAAAGTTACTTTTGTCTCCTTATTGAAACCCCATTTAGAAACACTTTATAGTTGGACTTTTGTTTTTAAAGTAGTAAGGAATATTCTGCTATTTCTATAGTGATCTTCCATAGTGATGTATAAGCAGTTTCCAGAACCAACAGTGAGTTATAGGGAAAGGGAGTGAATATTGAAGATAAATATTATATATTTTATAACTGACTCATAATTTCTTTCATGCTTAGTACAGCATGACCACATTTCTAAGAGGTTACATATATCTAGTGATATTGTGCACACAAGTGACTTATTAACCTCAGCCATAAAATAATTTTGGACTATAGTCAAAATCCACGAATTACTTATTGCTTTCTTTCCCCCACTGTTTTTCCTGAAATGATGAATAACAGCTATTTTAATCAGCAGAAAGTGTGAAATTTTTGGTTTAAAAAAAAACAGACTTTGCCCCAACAACACTAAAAAGACTTTTGGTATAGTTATTTAATCTGTACTTCAGTTTACCTATAGCTCATGTTTCACAACACATTATCTCTGAAGAAAATTTCACGTTCATGATCTTATAGGAGAAGAATTAAACTATAAATAGAATCCAAAAGTATTTTCTAGATTTTCTTTTTAATAAGTTTCATTCACTTTAGAAACTGTATACATGTTCCATATCAATAGTTGCTTATTTTTTAAAATTCAGTGTACTAATTTTAATGTCCCCTCTAAATTTAAAATAGTAAGGTAGGAATTGATTATTTCTACTATTCTGTATGTCAATATATTTGATATTGATTTGAAGATCGTTGGGGGAAAATTCTAAAATCCTTTGTGAGTTAACAGTTCACATTAATGAATCTTAACCAGATACATTATTAAACCAATAAATACCATATGTGTGTAATTGGCTAAATGGATGTGAAAGTTATAGTGGAAAACTGTTGCCTATATAGACTTTTTAAAAGTGACGATCAATGGAATATAGTTCCCTTGGCCATGGATTTGAGAGCATTATTGCCCACTGGAGGTCAGTTTTACAACCTAGAAAGTATTAGCTTCCTTGTAAACTCAAATCATGGTGTTTAGTATGATTTATTGCACTATTTAAAGGTGAAAAACAGTAACTTTCTCTCCCTTAGCAGTACACCTTCAGTTGACACATGCCTCTCCCCATTTTCGAAATTCCTTTTTTGACAAACCAGTTACTGGTTATTTTTCAAACTTTTCAATTTCATTCTTTCATTGATGATAGTTATTTAGCCTGCTTTCTTTGTTTCTCAGTTGGCAGCTAATGCCTTTTCAGATCAGGTACTTTTTAGATACCCTTTAGTTAATTGGCTTCTCTTTTGTATCTTCTGGTGGAAGGAATTTGAAGGCTTTTTTTTTTTTTTTTTTTTTTTAAAGATTTA
>PVKH010025550.1:0-13393 GCA_004027955.1 Chaetophractus vellerosus | reverse complement strand
CAGTTCGCGGGTGGCTGGCTGTGCTCGATTTGCAGGCGACCTGCCCTGCCCGTGGCGGCTTTTTGCCTGTCCGTGGCAGCTTTTTTTGCCCTGCCCACGGCGGCTCCGGCCCGCCCATGGCGGCTTGCCATTCTCAAGGCGGTCTGCCCGCTAGGAGAGGTCCCCGGGAACCGAACCCAGGGCCTCCCATGTGGTTTCCCAGCGAGCTCTTTATCCACTGAGCTATCTAGCCGGGCCCTGTGTGTATATTTTTCATACATTTTCTTTGTGGTAACAATGGGGTTAAAATTTAAATCATAAATCTATAAAAATCATGTTTGATTTGATACCAACTTCATTTTGATGACACTCTTTTTAAAATTTTATTTTATTATTATTTTTAAAGATATTTAGATTACATAAATGTTACATAAAAAAATAGGGGATTCCCATTTGCCCCACTCCCCACACCTCTCCCATTTCCCCACATTGACAACATCCTTCATTAGTGTGGTACATTCATTGCAATTGATGAACACATTTTGGAGCATTGCCACCAATCATGGATTAAAGTTTACATTGTAATTTACACTCTCTCCCACCCAATTCTATAGATTATGGCAAGATATATAATGGCCTGTATCTGTCATTGCGATGTCATTCAGGACAATTCCCGAGTCCTGAAAATGCCCCCATATTACACCTGTTTTTGCCTCTCCCTGCCCTCAGAACCTCCAGTGGCCACTGCCTCCACATCAATGATATGATTTCTTCCTTTGCTAGAATCACAATAAGGCTATAGCAGAATACCAGTAAGTCTACTTTAGTCCATAGTTCATTCCCCAATCCTGAGGACTCTGGGATGGTGATGTCTACTCCACCTCTAATTGAGAGGGGGCTGTGATCCCATAGGGCCGATGGATGGGACTCTCTTGCTTGCAGTTGTAGACTATCTCGGTTCCTTGGTATGGTAGTTATTCATCATCACCTCCTTGTTAGTTGTCCTGGGTGAGACCAATGAACTAGAGAGTAGGTGTTGCAACTCCATTGAGATTTAGGGCCCAGCTGGCACATGGACAGCCCAAAGATTTAAGTCTCTTGTGCGTAACCCTACCAACTCTAGTGCTAATTATAGGCTCAAATAGAAGGACAGAAGAGCCATGTGTAGGGAAACCACAACTGAGTCCAACTCTGTCACACTGGGGAGCATAAATTCCAAACTAGAGTTCACTGGCAAGGCACCTGACTATAGTATCTGGATGTTTCCAGAGCCCTCAGGAGCCCCACTATTTAAGGTAGTATCTACTTTGGCAGTCAATGAGATCCTGCTAAGACATGTATAAGTGTAACATCTGGAATGACCTCCTGACTCATTTTGAAGTCTCTTAGCCATATAAACTCATTTGTCTTTAACTTTTCCCCCTTAGGTCAAGGTCTTTTTCCAGTTGCATTGCTAGTTGGTGCTTGGTAGTAATCCCTCAGTTCCAGGGAGGCTCATCCCCGGAAGTCATGTCCCATGCTGGAGGGAAAGTAATGTATTTATATGTTGTTGAGTTTGGCTTGGAGAGCGGCCACATTTGAGCAACAAGGAGGCTCCCAGGAGGCAACTCTTAGGCACCCTATAATACTAGGCTAAATTTTAATTTCAAGAGTAAAGGTTCATAAGCACAGTCATCAATATCAAGGGCCCATCAATGGACCATCCTCCTTCACTAGTCATTCAGTTATTGCCCCTGTACTCTGGGGATTCTTTTTTTTTTTAATTAAAAAATTTTTTTACATATCCCTCCCCTTTTCTGCTTTCTCTTGCTGTGTGTTCATTTTTTTGTGTGTGTTCTTCTATGTCTGCTTTGTCTCTCCCTGTTGTGGGGACGCGGCTTGCCCTGCTTGTGGGTGGGTCTGCTTCCATTCCCAGGCGGCTTTTTTGCTCCGTTCGTGGGTGGCTTTGCTCTGTTCGCAGGTGGCTTTGCTCCGTTTGCAGGCGGCTCACCCTGCCCATGGCAGCTTTTGCCCTGCCCATGGCAGCTTTTTGCCCTGCCCCGCCCGTGGCGGCTTTGCCTTCTCAGGCGGTCTGCCCGCTCGGAGAGGTCCCTGGGAACTGAACCTGGGGCCTCCCATGTGGTGTACCAGTGCCCTATCCACTGGGCTACACAGCTGGCCCCCTCTGGGGATTCTTGCTGTTTCATTAGAGAATGTGGCAGAGCTCCCCAGGATGGGAATTTGATAATCCTTTGGTTATTGTGTGACTCTCCACCCAGTGTAACAATGTCCCATGAACATTTGAACACATTTATATGCCTTAAATGTATGCTCAGGTGAGTGTCCTTCCATGTATCCCCTATCACTGACACCCCGCACCAGTGATCCTTCCCTGCCCCACAGTTGTAACCCTTCTGTAATCCAAAACTTCTTCAAAAATGAAGCCAATAAAATAGTGAAATACAATTAATAAGGCAATGAAATAATAATGATAATTTTAAAAATAAGAGATAAAATAGAAAAAAATATAAATTTGGGATAATAAAAAGTAATGAAAATATGTTAAAATATATATATATATAATGAAAATATGTTTATATATATATATATATATTTGGTTATATATCCCCCCCTTTCTGCTTGCTCTTGCTGTGTTATTTTTGTGTTCTTCTATGTCTGCTTTTAGTCTCCCCCTGTTGCATCTCTGTCTAGATGTTCTGTCTAATAGTAATAATGGTGTATTAAAATCCCCCACTATAATTGTAGAGGCATCTATTTCTCCACTTAGTTTTTCCAGTGTTTGCCTCGTGTATTTTTAGGTACCCTGGTTAGGTCCATAAATGTTTATAATTGTTTTTTCTTCTTGATAGATCACCCCTTTTATTATTATATAGTGTCCTTCTTTGTCTCTTACAATAGTTTTGCATTTTTAAAAGATTTATTATTATTATTATTATTGTTTTAATTTATTACATACCCCCCCCTTCTGCTTGTTCTTGCTGTGTTCATTCTTGCGTTCTTCCATGTCTGCTTGTCCCCCCCACCAGGTGCAGCGACTTGCCAAGTCAGCTTACTGTGTGGTGGCCTGCCTGCTCGCGGGGGCTTGCCCTGCCTGCGGGGGCTTGCCCTGCCCATGGCGGCTTTGCCCTGCCTGTGGCAGCTTTGCCCTGCCCATGGTGGCTTTGCCCTGCCTGTGGTGGCTTGCCCTGCCCACGGCAACTTGCCTTCTCAAGGCGGTCTGCCCGCTTGAGGAGGCCCTGGGAACCGAACCTGGGGCCTCCTATGTGGTAAACTGGCACCCTACCAACTGGGCTACAGCCAGCCCCTAGTTTTGCATTTAAAGTCTATTTTGTCCAATATTGGTATAGCTACTCCTGACCTTCTTTGGTTATTGTTTGCTTGTAAAATTGTTTTCCAACCATTCACTTTCAGCATCTTTGCATCCCTGGGTTTAAGGTGGATTTCTTGTAGATAGCATATAGATGGGTCATATTTCCTAATCTATTCTGCCAACCTGTGTCTCTTGATTGGTGAGTTTAATCCATTAACATTCAATGTTATTAATGTCAAGGAATTACTTATATCAGACATATTTTCTTTAGGTTTATGTATGTCATATGTTGTTTTTATTTATCTTTTTATCTTTTTATTTGTTCTTATATTCTCCTCCAACTCTCTCTCTCCTGTTTTTTCTTTTGACCTGCAGAACTCCCTTCAGTATTTCTTGAAGGGCAGGTTTCTTATTGGCATACTCTCTTAATTTCTCTTTATCTGTAAATATTTTGAACTCTCCCTCATTCTTTTTTAAAAATATATTTTCTATTTTTTAATAAAAATGTATTTAGATTACCTAAATGTTACATAAAAATATAAAGGATTCCCATATGTCCTGCTTCCTACACCTGCCACATTTTTCCACATTAACAAACATCTTTCATTAGTGTGGTACTTTCGTTACAATTGATGAAAACATTTTAGAGCATTGCCACTAAGCATGGATTATAATTTACATTGTAGTTTATGCTCTCTTCCATACAATTTTGTAGGTTATGGCAAGATATGTAATCCTCCCCTGCCATAGTTGTAACCTTCTGTGATCCAAAACCTCTTCAAAATTGAAGCCAAGAATATTGCCAAATTTGATTAATAGGAAAATGAAATAACAATGATAGATTTAAACATAAAAAATAAAATACATAATAATTTAGGAAACTAAAACTAAAAGTAAAAAAGATTGGGGTGTCTAAAAAATGCAAAACATTAAAAAATAAAATAAATTATTTTTTGATATTTTTCCTTTCATTTCTCCCTCATTCTTGAATACCAGCTTTGCTGGATAGAGAATTCTTGGCTGGAAGCTTTTCTTTTAGCACCTTAATTATATCATACCACTACCTTCTTGCCTCCATGGTTTCAGATGAGAAATCAGCACTTAATCTTATTGAGCTCCCCTTGTATGTGATGGTTCTCTTTTCTCACATTGCTTTCGGTAGTCTCTGTCTTGAGCATTGGACAATTTGACAAGTATATGTCTTGGAGGAGACCTGTTAAGATTTATACCATTTCGGGTATGCTGTGCTTCCTGGACATGTTACGTCTATCTCCCTCAATAATGTTGGGAAGTTTTCAGCCATTATTTCCTCTAAACTCCTTCTGTCCCTGTATTAGTCAGCCACAGGGCTGCCTTTTGAAATATACCAAAAATTGGTTGGTCTCTATAAAGGGTATTTATTTGGGGTAGAAGCTTACAGTTACCAGGCCACAAAGCATAAATTTCTTCCCTCACCAAAGACCACATGTTGGAGCAAGACAGCTGCCGACTTCTCCAGTGTTCAGGCTTCCAGGTTCCTCTGTTCCTGGGGCTGCATTTCTCTCCAGGCTTAGCTTCTGTTTCCTCCACAAGTTCAGCTGTAGACCATGAGGCTCTCTACGCTTTTGCGTCTCTCCCACAAGGCCAGCTGTAGACTATCGGGCGAACGGCTCACTTGTCTTCTCCTGGAGCGCTCCTCTCCAACATCAGAACTGCTTCTCAAATCTTTGCTTCTCCAATCTCTGTCTTTTGTCTTGCCTTTTATACTTGAGGCCACACCCACCGAGGGGTGGGGCTCAATGTCCCACAGACAAGGCAGTTAATACCCCAATCATAAACCAATCATGCCCAGATGAACAGATCAGTTTACAAGCATGATTCAATTTATATTTTTGGAATTCATAATTAGATAAAACTCTCAAACCATTACAGTCCCCTTTCCTTCTCTTCTCTCTCTGTGTTTTAGTCAGCCACAGGGGTGCCTTTGGAAATATACCAAAGATTGGTCAGTCTTTATAAAGGGTATTTATTTGGGGTAGAAGCTTACAGTTACCAGGCCACAAAGCATAAGTTTCTTCTCATACCAAAGTCCACATGTTGGAGCAAGACAGCTGCCGATGTCTGCAAGGGCTCAGGCCTTTGGGTTCCTCTCCTGTCAGGGCTGTGTTTCTCTCTGGGCTTAGCTTCTGCTTCCTCCACAATTTCAGCTGTAGACCATGAGGCTCTCTATGCTTTGTGTCTCTCCACAAGGCCAGCTGTAGACTATCGGGTGAACGGCTCACTCCAGCATCAGAACTGCTTCTCAGATCTGCTTCTCCAATCTGCTGCCTTTTGTTTAGCCTTTTATATTGAGACCACACCCACCGAGGGGTGGGGCTCAACATCCCATGGATGAGGCAGTTAACACCTCAATCACACCCAGATTAGGAGATCAGTCTACAAGCATGATTCAATTTATATTTTTGGAATTCATAATTACCTAAACTGTCAAACCATTACACTCTGGGATGCCTATAATGTGTATGTTTGTGCATTTTGTGTTGTAGTTCAAATCCCTAAGTCCCTGCTGGATTTTTCGTATCTTTTTTATCCATCTATTCTACTATCCATTTGATTTCAGTTGTACTCTCTTCCATTTCACTGATACTTTCCTATGCCTGTTCAAATCTGCTGTGTGCTTCCAGTTTATTTTTGATTTATTGGATTGTGCCATTCACCAGCATCATATCCATTATCTTTTCATGTGTTTACAACTTCTTCAATATGTTTTCCCAGTGTCTTCTTTTTTAATTTAATTTAATTGATTTATTTCTCCCCACCTCATTGTTCTTTTTCACTTGCTGTGTCTGTTCATCTTCCTTGTTTCTTTAGGAGGCACTGGGAGCCAAACCCGAGGCCTCTGGTCTGAGAAGCAGGTGCCTAATTGTTTGAGCCACCTTTACTCCCTGCTTTATTGTGTATCTCATTATGTTCCTCCCTGTGTCTCTTGTTGCATCATCTTGTTGTGTCAGGTCCCTGCACCTGCCCGTCACATCAGCTTGCTGTCTTCTTTATGAGGCACCAGGAACCTTTTCTCCCTGCTTTGTTGTGTCTCTCATTATTGTTTTCCTTCTTGTGTTACTTGTGTCAGCTTGCCACACCTGCCCATAACACCAGCTTGCTGTCTTCTGTAGGAGGCACTGGGATCTGAACCAGCAACCTCCCATGTGGTAGGCAGGAGCCCAGTCACCTGAGCCGCATCTGCTTCTCCCAGTGTCTTCTTAATATCTTTAATCTCTTCCTTCACTTCATTAGGTTGATTCATGATATTTGTTTGGACATCTCTGATTAGTTGCTTCATGTTCTGTATCTTCTCCTGGTTTTCAGTTTGTTCTTTGGACTGGGATATGTCTTCCTGTTTCTTAGTATGGATTGTAATTTTTTGCTGGTGTCTAGGCATCTGTTTATCTTGATGGGTTTATTCAGTTGATTAGCTTCTCTCTATATTCTATGATTTTATTTTGTTATTGTTTTTCTGTGTGTGGTAAGGTTTCACTTTGACACTTCATTCCTCTTATTCTATTTCCTTGTTGTCTATGTTCCCTTGGAAACAAAAAAAGATTAGGACCAGAGAAAAGGAAAGAGATAGGAAGAGAAAAAGAATAATAGTAATAATAATAGTAAAATGTAGAAGAGGAACTGTACAAGACCTAGGAAACTGAAAAATTAAATGAGTAAGAAGTACAGAGGGATAAGATTATAAAAGTGGAATAGAAAAAAAATGAAACAAGAAACAGAATAGAGAAAAGTATATAGAATAAATTAAAGGCCAGAATGGTGAGAAGAGGGGGAAAGAAAAAAGAAAAGAGAGAAAGAAAAAAGTAAAAAAAGAAAACAGAGAAAAAAGGATAGGGCTAAAACAAGAAAATTTTGAGACCAAACTGAAAGAGGTAAAATGAAAGAACAACAGAAAACAGAAGATATAAAGATGAAGGAGAGAAAAGAAATAGCATAGGTAGAGAAAACCAGTAGAAAAAAAGAAAACAAGCAGAGAAAGAAAGGAAGGGGAAACAACAAACAAGAAACAAGACAGCAGTGATTCATTTTAAAAAAGGAGAAAGAAGAGGATAACATTTTAAAAAGTTGAAAAATAAAAA
Organism: Chaetophractus vellerosus; assembly: GCA_004027955.1. Taxonomy (NCBI): domain Eukaryota; kingdom Metazoa; phylum Chordata; class Mammalia; order Cingulata; family Chlamyphoridae; genus Chaetophractus; species Chaetophractus vellerosus. The sequence goes on along the minus strand of PVKH010025550.1, from coordinate 5,989 downwards.
AACCAACAATAAACACGGAGAAACAGCCTTCTCTCTTAGACCCCTAAGGATCTTCTTGGGCTGCTGGTGTTCACCAACCAATCACTCTGTAGCCTGCCCTCTGCAAGTTTTGAACTGGGTTTTAGTGAGTAAAATCAGGAAAATTAAAAAAAAAAAAAAAAAAGAACCTTTCTTTTTTTTTTTTTTTAAACAAGAGATCCAAGAAATGCTAACACAAAGAGAATGTCTGTATGTTCCCTGTCATAGAATTTCAGCTGGATACCTGATAACCCGGTGGACCACTTATCAAAGAAGAGCTGGGAATCAAACCAGGGACTTTATATTGCTAGGCAGGAATTCTTCCACTGAGCTAATCTGTCTCCTTATGTTAGTTGGTCTTTCCAAAGGCTATCCACCCTTTTTCCCTTGGGCAGGTTAGCTTCTCTGCAGTCTGCCTGAGTCCTGCTGATGAGCTGCCTGTCTCTGCTTCCTCTCTGATGTAATTCCTCTCTTTAGGTAGGCAGCTGGGCATGACAGCCTGCTGAGGGGATCCCCCACTCCTCTCCCTGTTGAGTTGGGGACCCTTCCAATATTCAAGGGGGGCCCAGATGGCTAAAATCACCACAAAGAAACCATTCTCCACCTTCCCAGACCCCTCTTCCTTGCAGGGAATCTGCTGTCACACTCACTTTAGAGTAGGAAGTTAGCAGCTCCACCTAGGCTATCCACCCTGAGGACTGGGTATGTGTGCCACTTCTAGCCACCAGGGCAAGGAACCCACAATTTCCCCCAGCTTCCCTATCTGTCCAGTACCCTCCTAGATGACTCAGAGCACCTTCCCCTTCTATATATTTCCAAAGGAGCTTGCAGGGAGGAAGACATCTGCTCTCCTCCCAGTAGATACAATGGGTCAGGAGTTTTACCCTCACTTGATATCTTGGGGGTGGGGGATGGGAGTCTTTCCCAGCAGCCAGGAGGTTTAATGACTCACGATTATTTGTTTTGACTTCTTTGTCTCTCTGTCCCTCACTCTCGTGGGAGTTGTGAGGCAGTGTCTTGGATTGCTGTACCCCAGAACAGGTGCCCAAGGCAGCCTCTGGCTCTTTCTCCATTGTTTTAGTGAGAGCTGAGCCTTATCTGCCTAACCCATAGACCATGTTCCCACAATCTACATACATTCTTCCTGTACACCTCCACACACCCTTGTTTGTACTTGTTACATGTTATCTTTTTGTACATTTTATGTCCAAGGCCATACATGCATTTATCATTATTTTTTATGCATTTGCATTTTAGCACCTGTAAGAAAAAATGGAGTTACATATAAAAAACACAGTACTATGGTAATGGTATTTATAATTACTCATATAGTTTCCCTTACTGGAAGTCTTTATTTTTTTCTGCCTTTTTGAACCACTGTCTAGTGTCCTTTCCTTTAGCATTTTGGTAGGGCAAGTCTAGTGGTGATGAACTTCCTCAGTTTTTGTTTACCTGGGAATGTCTCAATCTCGCCCTCATTTTTTTTTAAGATTTATTTTTTATTTATTATATACCCCCCCCACTTTCTGCTCATTCTTGCTGTGTTGATTTTTGCATTCTTCTGTGTCTGCTTGTCTCCCCCAACTGCGGTGACCCGCCAAGTCAGCTCACCGTGCGGCGGCCTGCCTGCTCGCAGGGGCTTGCCTTCTTGAGGTGGTCTGCCTGCTGGAGGAGGCCCTGGGAACCGAACCCGGGGCCTCCTATGCAGTAAACTGGAGCCCTACCAATTGAGCTACAGCCGGTTCCCTCTCCCTCGTTTTTGAAGACAGTCTCACTGGATTTGGAATTCTTTGTTAGTGATTGTTTTCTTCCAACACTTTAAGCATTTCAACACGCCACTTTCTTACTCCATGGTTTCTAATGGGAAATTGGCACTTAATCTGATTGGTACTCCCTTGTACATTCAACAATTTGACCAGTATGTGTCAGGGTATATTTCCTTTCAAGCTTATCCTGTTTGGTGTTTTCTGGGCTTCTTGAATGTGTATATTCATTTCTTTTGTTAAGTTTGGGATATTTTCTGTCATTATTTCTTTGAATATTCCTTCTGCATATATTGGTACATTTCATGGTGTCACACTAGTCTCTTAGGCTATTTTCTTTTTCATAATTCTTTTTCTTTCTGCTCCTCACCTGGATTCATTTCAGTTGTCTTGTCTTTGAGTCCACTGATTCTTTCTTCTACCAGCTCCAATCTGCTGTTGAAACTCTCCTGGGAGCTTTTTATTTCAGCTTTGTGGTCTTCAACTCCAGTAGTTCTTTTTGTTTCTATTTTAAAATTTCTGTCTCTTTATTGAGATTCTTATGTTGTTCATTGTTTGTTTTCCTAATATCCTTTAGTTCTTTCTCTGTATTTTCCTTCATCTCCTTGAGCATACTGAAGACCATTTTTTCAAAGTCTTTGTCCAATATGTCCACTGTCTGGTCTTCATTGATATTTTGTTTTTTTATCCTCCTCCTTTGGATGGACCATGATTTCCTGTTTCTTTGCTTGTCTTGTAATATTTTGTTGCACACTCTACGTTTTAATATTTTAAAATGTTAACTCTGAGGTTTATTTCCTGAGATGCTGTTTCTTGAGTTTATATCCAGCTAATGATATGGCAGAGATTTTTTTTTTTTTTATCATCAGGAGCTAACAAAACCAAGCAAAAAATACCTTTTGCAATCTTTGCAAGTTGGCTTTGTGTTGGCTGCTGATCTTCTTCAGAGTTCAACCCTCCTATCAAGGTCAGTCCAAGATGAATGCAATGTACAGGGTCCTTCCTATCTTTTGTGCCTGTGTGTTGTCTTGTACTTGTGTTTGCTAGTGGCCTTATGAGTTCCCCTGTTTACAGGAATTTGAATGTTCCCTCTACTCCCCAGAATACAGACCTTCTCCGTCTCCTGGATACTCTACTGCAGGACTTAAAGCAGATAAGGCTTTGCCCCAGGCTGCCCAACTTAATTGTTCCTTACTCTGCTTTCCCTGTTTCCAGATGCTTTTGCTCTGGGAGGAGGCATGCCTCAGAGAGTAGTTTCCTGGAGTTTCCCTTGTCAGTGTTTCTCAGCTGTACTAAGACCAGGGATCCACAAAGTGCCCACCAGTCAGCTCCAAATTGCCCTAGGGAAGGGTTGAAGGAAGGGCCAGGAAGAGTGCCAGGAGTTTCTCCCATGGTTCCCAAAGCTGCACATTCTTGACTTGGCACCTGCCCAGCAAATGCAACCCTTGAACTGTCTTCTGCAGCTCTGAGGAAGCAATACTGTCTTTAAGTCTCCTCCGCCTCCTTTAGGGCAGGTTGGAATAATGGTCATCCTCAGAACCTGAAGTGGCTAATGAAAAGCAGTGATCAGTGATAAGACCGTACATCCCCAGATGTTGGGGAACTAGGTCTTTATGTTCCGCTCTGGCACCAGCATACTGCACCAGGTGCCGGGCTGTGTACCTCACTGCTGCCAGTGTAAGGCCGGAGCATGGGTGATGGTTGCCAGTGTGTAGAGAGTGCAGTTCACCCGTGTTTACCGTGAGCCACCAGCCTCTTCCTCCCGCTCTTCCCTAGGTGCTGCACAGTCTATTGAACTCTGGAGTTTTGAAGTAGTTGATTCAGACAGTTACTGCCTGTTTAATAGTTGGTCTGGTGGAGGGACTGATTCCTGGAGCTTCCTACTCCGCCATCTTCCCACAGTCCTGACAGCTTTCTGAAGATTTCAAATATGTTAAAAAATATTTTGTCTAGGTTTTCTAGTCCTCAGAGGGCACGTTGTTTCTGCCCTTGTTTGCAGCTCTTCATTCTGCAAACTGAATACACAGGAATATGCCCATGGAATTTTTTACGATATCACTTCACAAATAAAATGTCACTATAATTTTTCACCCCTTTAAAAAGAGAGAAAGAGAACGAACCACATTCTCTGACTTCAATTCTGTAAAATTAGAAATAAAAATAGCTACCTTTATTAAGCACTTAAGCGCCAGGCACCAAGGTGCTTTACACATATTAAACTACTTAATTTCATTTAAGCAGCACAATTATCCCACAAAGTATGCGCTATCATCATCACCATATACAAATGAGGAAACTGAGGTGAAATAACCTGCCCAAGTTCTCACAAGGAACAAGTGGCAGAACAAGCATTCAAAACAAAGTAGTAATCTGATTCCATAGTGCTTACTCACTTCATTATGCTGTTGTATAAGGTAGAATTAGAAAGAAGAACAAATACTTGCAAGATAAAAATTGAAGAGAGAATGAAAGAATTGGAAGGGAGTACAGAAGGTTCTGCAGCAGAGAGAGGCCAAAAAAAATTGTGGCAAATAGACTGAAAGGCTCAAAGTATGTCAACCAGAAAATCTAGAAGACTAAATTCTTGAATGAAGGTGTACTGAGAAGAAAGATGGAGGAAGCAAGAAACAATGCTAATTATTGAATTTTGTAAAATATTTTGGCAAATATAGTTAACAATGGGCAGTTCCTTATTAATATGCTTTGTGTATTTTTTGAAAGTGACATAAAATCTCTAAACTAGTGGTATCCAAAATAGGTCGCAAGCACCCTAAAGAGTTAACAATATGAACTCTTAGTGTGCAGAAAGGAAATATTAGGACTTTCATCTTTATATTCTAGTTCTGTATTTTTATATTTTTGTATATATTTTATAATTTATACAATGTATTGATAAGTAATACAGTTCTATAGTTTATAAATAAATTAATATACACATATTGCAGATGGGTTCTCAAAATTTATTGATTGAGTATTTGAAAAGTTTGGAGATCACTGTTCTAGACAAAATAACAAGGAATATTAGTTGGGGTTTTTTCCACGGGTAATGAAATTATGCTAACTTTTTTGTCTTTTTAATGAAAGAATAGAGATATTGAAAAAATTAGATTTTTAAAGAAAATTTTATGGCTATATATTTGTTAAATTTGAAAGGTATTAACAAAATTTATGTAAATATAATCCATAGCTTCTGAACAAGCAGATTTAAAAGATATGTTAGAGAGCCGCTTCTGCAGCTGGGGAGCGGGTGCCGCAGTCATGAGTCGCTTCAAATTCATCGATATTGGCAGCAACTTGACAGATCCTATGTTCAGAGGAATTTATAGAGGGATTCAAAAGCATCAAAGTGGTGCTAAGCAAAAGCTTCTCTAAATGTAGGGAATATTAGATGCCATCTGCAAGAAGAAAGTTGATTTACAGGATGTAGTAGAGAGAGCTGTCCAGATTGGTGTTAGAAAGCTTATGATTACAGGTGCAAATCTACAAGACAGCAAAGATGCACTGCATTTGGCACAAACAAATGATATGTTTTCCAGTACAGTTGGATGTCATCCTACAAGATGTGTTGAATTTGAAAAGAATAACACTGATCTTTACTTAATGGAGTTGCTAAATCTTGCTGAAAACAATAAAGGGAAAGTTGTAGTAATATGGGAATGTGGACTTGATTTTGACCGACTACAGTTTTGTCCCAAAGATACTCAGCTCAAACATAATGAAAAGAAATAGAGGTCAATGTGTAGGTGGAGTGGTGCACTCATTTGATGGTACCAAGGAAGCAGGAGCTACTTTGATTGACCTGTATTTTTACATAAGGTATAATGGTAGCTCACTGAAAACAGAGGCTAATTTGGAAGTTTTGAAGTCAATACCTAGTGAAAAATTAATGATTGAAACTGATGCACCTTGGTGTGGAGTCAAAAGTACACATGCTGGATCAAAATATATAAAAACTTCATTTCCTACCAAAAAGAAGTGGGAAAACAGGCATTGTTTGAAAGATAGAAATGAACCCTGCCATATAATTCAAATACTGGAGATAATGTCAGTAGTGAGAGAGGAGGAGCCACTGGAATTAGCCACTACTCTGTATAACAACACCATTAAAATATTTTTTCCTGATATGTAATTGGTATTTCCATTGTGTATGTAAAGTTTCATGGTAAACTTATCGAGTGTTTCAATAAAGGAATTATCTGGAAATTATA
>PVKH010025549.1:0-13391 GCA_004027955.1 Chaetophractus vellerosus | reverse complement strand
TTCTCAAATCTGCTTCTCCAAAGCTCTGCTTCTACTTGAGACCACCCCCACCGAGGGGCGGGGCTCAACGTCCCACTGACGTGGCAATCAACGCCCCACTCACAACTCAATCATGCCCAGATGAACAGATGAGCCCACAAACACAATCCAATTTATATTTTTGGAATTCACAATCAATTCAAACTCAAACCACCACAGTATATCAGAAAAACATGTTCTTAAATTTAATCCATTCATGTGGGAATGGACCCATTGTAAGTAGGACTTTTTGACAAGCCTACTCAAGTCAAGGTGTGACCCACCTCATTCAGGATGGGTCTTAAACTTAAAAAAAAAATTATTGAAGTATATATCTCATACATGAACATACATAAACAATAAGTGTATAGTAACAGTTGTGAACTTATAAAACAAACATACATAATATCATACAGGCCTCTCATAACTCACCCTACCACCAATACCGTGCATTGTTGTAAAACATTTTAAACTAATTATTAAAGAGCATCCTCAAACTATTACTACTAACCAAACTATTTTCCCCAACCCACCCTATAATTATTATTTTTTATATCATTTATACATGAACGTACATAAACAATGAGTGTATAGTAAAAGTCATGAACTTACAAAGCATACATTCATAACATCATACAGGGGTCCTATACATCAACCCTCCACCAACACCTTGCATTATTGTGAGACATTTGTTACAAATTATGAAAGAATATTGTCAAAATCTTACAACTAATTTTCGTCCTTATCTTACATTTGGTGTATTTTCCCCCTAACCCACCCTATTATTATTTTTAAAATATATTTTTATGACAGAAGTTGTAAACTTACAAAACAATCATGCACATGTGCAGAATTCCCAAACAACAGCCCTCTATTAACACACCACACCCGGGTGGAATGTATGTTACAGGTTATGAGATACATCATACAATTATTACCAGGTCCACAGCGTACATTTGGCACACATTTTCCATACTCCCCCATTATCAACACAGTACATCTTTAGCATAGATGCAAGAATATTACATTATTACTCTTAACCACACTTCATAGGTCACTCTAGTTATATTTTTCTCATGCTTCTCCACATTCCCACCACTCTGCAATACTGATGTACATCTGCAAAGGTTTTAAACTTTTTACTGGAATCTTTTATAAACAGAATGAACACAGATACACACACACACACAGAGAGAGAGAGAGAAAGAGAGAAAGAATGAGTTATGGAAGCAAGAAGCTGAAATCAATGAAACCCAGGAAGACATTATATGGCATATTATAAACAATAAGTAACATCAGTTTTTTTCCTTATTGCCTTCTTTTCCATTCCTACCTAACCCTTTATAATCTGATAATACTAAACTGCATGTAGGGCCTCTTTCCTGACTTCTGCTTCCCCACAAACTCCCCACCCCAACATCACATTGTTTAACATCCATGCTTATGATGTTCCCTTTGTTTGGAGTATGCATATCCTTGTACCTTCATCAGGCTTTTATTCATCTTTTAAAACTCAACTGATTTACCATGTTTTTGAGTAACCGTTTCCCTAAATCCCCAGTTTGGGCTAAGAATTCCTTCTCTGGGTTCCCATAGTGCCCGGCACATACTGGCATGTTACTTTTGATTATACGACATTAAACACATCTGTTTTATGTTTTTCTCCCCAATTAGGCTGTGAGATTCTCTGTGTTTTGTTGATTTTTGTAATCCCTAAAATACAGCAAAGATCCAGCACACAGAGGATTTAAATAAAAATTTTAAGCTAATTATAATACATAGACACATGCACACACATCCTGGGGATTCCTATGTAGTTGCCCATCTACAAAGGACTACCACGGTCCTTTGATGGAGTCTATTTTAATATAAGTAAAGTGTATATTTACATGTTTCTTGGAGATCTTTAACTTTATTCATGAAATAAATATTGAAATTAAGAAAAATATTTTCCTAAGAAAAACTTTGATTTCTTTTTTTTTCTTAGTGACTCATTAATAACTTCCCCATTGGTTTGCCAGGATTCTGGGTAACAATTCTCTTGGATAAATTAACTCATATTGGTGATCCCAAGTCTCTGTAGTATCATTTGGTCAGTACTCTCCTTTGTGCTTAGTCCTATTTCCTATAATATTAGCATATTTATACCTGTTTGTGCATGAAGTAATGCTAGTTCTAACCAAAGGAAGGTTGAATGTGGTTAACTCTTAGGAAACAGTCATATGGTAGGCCTTTGAATGAGTGTGCAGGTGGTAAATATAGAAATAACTTCGGGATAATGGTGTACAAAGTTGAGGTCCCCAAGGTCTGGTATGGTATAGATGATTCCTATGACAGGATTGTTTTGAGCAGAAATCAATTAAATGCTAGTCTTACAATAGAAGTAGCTTCAATTGAGCTTGATGAGCAAAAAACAATACAAATGAGAGAAGGGCAGGCAGACAGGAACCGAAATTACTTTTTTTAACCACGGATAGTCAAGGTTAAGACCCATGACACATAAATTAGAATGGTAAAGGAGCAGTCTTTTAAGTGGGAAAAGCATCAGACTTGGTTTAGTTGTGAGTTTTATTTCATTTCTTGAGATGAAAAAAAAGACCACTTTGGTGTCTCCATTAATTATAGAGTAGCAAGAGTTGAGTTTCTCCTATGTAAAGCTGGAGGATTTCGTGTGGATCAAGGCAATGGCAATATGGGAACTCAACCAGGATGCCCTGAGCAGCAGGTATATTATGGATCTGTCTTCTCCTACCATGTTTTATTTTTTTTAATAGCCAGGATGAATTATGGATGCATTTAAAGTACTTGAAGAAACTGATGCCTGTGAACACTTGAGGACAAAGCTGCATTTTTCTCTCTCTTACTTAGATCTGTCTAGGGTGCCAGGAATAAAACATGGGACAGAAAGTCTTCCTCTACATACTGGTTAAGAGGTAGACTTGAGTACAATTTGAATTCTGCCACTCACTGGTATAACTTGTGACCTTGAGTAAGTTACTTCCCCTCTTTTGGTCCCATTTTCCTCAACTGTAAAAATGAGATAATACTACCAACTTCTCAGGGAGTTTGCAAAGAGTAGACAAAGAGTGCATATAAAGGAGTTATTGTGGTGTCCTGCATATGGTTACCATTGTATTGGTTTTGTTTTTGGTTGTTATCATTATTTCCAGAGATAGTTTGCCAAACATTGCTCCAGGCTGGGAGATATTCCCAATTATGTCTCAGTAGTTCTTGAAATTTGGACATGAAGCTGTCTGTCCAGATAAATTTTAGTTATCTTTTTAATTTTTTAAAAGGGGGTACTGGGGATTGAACCCAGAATTTTGTACATGGGAAGCAGGTGTTCAACCAACTGAGCTATACCTGCTTCCTGTATAGTAACCTTTTAAAGTGCAGCAAAGGTCCAACTTTTTTTTCCTCAAGACAGCCCTCATAACCTTTGTTCATAGGAATATTTTCTGCTTCAAAAATCCTATGATCATGCTACTTCTTGACATTCTTTACATGGAAAAAATTATTTTTGCATGTGCTAATATGTAAAAGCCTAAGAGTAGTGAATATTTTACTCTTCAAAAAGTTCACATGGGGGAGCGGATGTAGCTTAAGCGATTGAGTGCCTTCCTCCCACACGGGAGGAACCGGGTTCAGTCCCGATGATTCCCGGTGCCTTTTGAAAAAACAAAAACAAACAAGCATAACAAAGAAAAAAACCAACTCAGGGAAGCTGATGTGGCTCGGTGGTTGAGCGCCGGGCCTGTGTTCAATCCCTGGGCCATGGTATCTCAAAAAAAAAAGTTCATATCCATTGTGCATGGAGGCATTCAGTAAATATTTGCTGAATGATTATAGATTATGATAAGGAAAAATAAATAGCTAATTTACAATTATATGCTAATTAAGTGGTATAATTAGTGCAAAAGGAATTTGGGAAGAGGGAGATTAATGTGAAGAGATGGTTATTTTGGATTGTGGGACTTACACTGACCACAGACGGGAGGGAAAAGAAGAAAAATATGGTAGCAACTCAGTGCAGAGAATATCATCACTATGGTGAACTCACCCTTGGGCTTACGGCTCGGACTTGATCACAACTATTCTGATTCCAATGGAAGTGTTCTTCCCACAAATCCTGAAAAATTAACATGTCATGGACAATGATCTACAAATATCAATTACACAGACTTTTGTTTTCAACCTTGCTAGCTCTATCTATGCTTAGATTTTGCACCATCAGCTGCTTTTCTAGCTTTGCTTTTTCTCTATCATAATCCTGTCACATCTCAAATTTTGCATCTCTTCCACAATCTGGACTGAGCAGCAAAAGCAGGATACTTTTAAAGTTTCTAGATTTTCTTTTTTTAAAAATTTATTTTATTATATATCCCCCCCTTGCTGCTTGTTCTTGCTGTGTTGATTTTTGCGTTCTTCTGTGTCTGCTTGTCTCCCCCCGTTGCGGCGACCCGCCGAGTCAGCTCACCGTGCGGTGGCCTTGCCTGCTCACGGGGGGCTTGCCCTGCCCGTGGCGGCTTTGCCCTGCCTGTGGCGGCTTTGCCCTGCCTGTGGCGGCTTGCCTTCTCAAGGCTGTCTGCCCGCTCAAGGAGGCCCCGGGAACTGAACCCGGGGCCTCCCATGTGGTAAACCGGCGCCCTACCAATTGAGCTACAGCCGGCCCCTCTAGATTTTCTTCTCCCTTCATAAGGAAAAGATGAATATGACTTGAAAATACTTTAATACCATGAGGCTAAACATGAGATAGTTTTAAGGAGCCTGATAGCATGATAGCATTGCATATAAGAAGCAAAGTGTTAAGGAAAATAAAAGGTCATTGGAAATTGCCTGAGGTTTAGGGAATATCATGAGCAGGAGTAAGAAAGTGTGAGGGAGAAATCAATTTTATTTACATTTCCCTTTCTTCTCTCAAGTTATTCCAGGGCATTTTCAGTCTGCCTTGCATAATTCTTCTTCTGATTCAGTGACTGCTTTTCCTCATCTTCACTTATCAAAACATGGAGAATTTTAGGGGGGCTTGGTAGTTAGTCTGTAGCAGTATTTTGTGGCAATGAGTCACTGCTTATTTTATCTTAAATGGTTAAGGACTTATATAGACATGTTTTGGCAGTATGATGTAGGGCAATATTTTTCTTTACTAATGAAGCTCATGCTGTCAGTGACTTTCTACAAAATTTGATTTCCTCTTTACTGTGTTTTCCGTTAATGCTAGAGGCAGCTCTGATGTCAGAAACAACAGATGCAGTCAACTACTCTATGGTGTCTGAGTTTGTGTTCCCAGGACTCTCCAATTTCTGGGAGATCCAGCTTCTGCTCTTCCTCTTTTCCTCCATGTTCTATGTGGAAGCCTGATGGGAAACCTCTTCATTGTGTTCTCTGTGACCTCCAACCCTCAATTACACTCCCCCATGTACTTCCTGCTGGCCAATCTCTTTTCTTGACCTTGGAGTTTGCTCTATTGAAGCCCCCAAGATGATTTAGGAGCTTTTCAGAAAATGCAAAGCCATCTCCTTTGTGGGTTGTATAACTCAGGTCTTCTTTATTCATGCTACTGGGGGAACAGAAATGGTGCTGCTCATAGCCTGGGCCTTTGACAGATATGTGGCCATACATAAGCCTCTTCACTACCTGACCATCATGAGCCCACAGATATGGATATTGATTTTGATGTCTTCCTGGATCCTTGGTCTCATCCACTCAGTGGCCCAGTTGGCTTTTGTTGTAGATCTGCCCTTGTGTGGCCCTAATGTATTGGACAGCTTTTACTGTGATCTCCCTCAGTCAATTGCACAGAGACCAATGGACTGCAGTTTATGGTCACAGTGGACTCATCTCTGTGGGTTCCTTCTTCATAGTGATCCTTCTTATATCTTCATTCAGGTCGCTGTTTGGAAATATTCTTTGGGTGGATTATCCAAGGACCTCTCCACTTTGTCAGCCTGCGTCACTGTGGTGGTTTTATTCTTCTTTGGGCCATTAATCTTCTATACTTGGCCCTTCCCCTCATCACACTTGGACAAGTTTCTTGCTATCTTTCATGCAGTTCTCACTCCTTTTCTGAATCCATTCATCTACACATTCCAGAACAAGGAGATGAAGGCAGCAATGAAGAAACTTTGCCATCAGAAGACACCCTAAAGGGGCCGGCTGGATAGCCCAGTGGATAGGGCGCCGGCATACCACATGGGAGGCCCCGGGTTCGGTTCCCGGGGACTTCTCCTAGCGGGCAGACTGCCTTGAGAAGGGCAAGCCGCCATGGGCGGGCCAGAGCCGCCGTGGGCAGGGCAAAAAGCTGCCACAGACAGGGCAAAAGCCGCCACAGATAGGGCAGGTCTCCCATGAATGGAGCGCAGCCAGCCACCCGCGAACTGAAGCAGAGCGGGCCGTGAATGGAAGCAGAAGCTGCCCACAAGCGGGGAAAGCCACGCCTGCGTGGTGATCGGTCTCGGCGCGTCGCCGCAGTGGGGGGGGAGGGGAGATATGTAATAAAATAAATAAAACCTTTAAATAAAATAAAATAAAATAAAGGCAAAAGCCAGCTTTTTTTTTTTTTAAAAAGAAGATACCCTAAATATTCTAAAGATATACACTTTACTTGATAATCATGGAAAAAATAAAAGTTGTTGAAATATTATAACTTAATTTTGCATTCTAGGTTACATTTAAGCCTCTATGGTATTGTTTCGTATCTCTAGTACCCCATTAAATAAGCATAAAAGGAACCAACATTGGAGCCGTCTGTGTTTCAGACCCTGTGCTGGGTATTTTATATACCTTATTTAATAGTCACAATAACTCTAAAGGGTATTTTTAGCTTGGTAATTTTTTTCTTAAATTAGGAAATGCTTCTTGCTCATTCTTCTTATAATTATTATGTAAACTTTCATACCAAAGCTGCTTTTCACCTTAATTTCCCACTTCCAATTGTCTTATCTCTCACATGGTGCCAAGCAGTGAATGGGTTTATTCAAGAATTCAATATTTGATATTGCCTTGTTATATCTTTTCTCTCTTACACTTAGACTGCTATGAAAGGGTTAATGTTATTTCTCTCAAACTACCAAACTTTCATAATATCTAATTGGTTTCATTTATTCTCTCTTAGTTTAGTGTCTGTTTGCCTCTTATTGCCTCCTATTCTTTGACTACCTTGAGAACCCACTGATTATACAAAAAAACTATGGAATTTTAGAATTGGAATTTCAGAGATTATTTGTTCCAATACTTACTTTATGATTATACTCAGTTATAGAAATGTTAAATGATAGACCAAGGACAAGAATCAGGTCTCCTAACTTTTAGATTAAAAAAAAAAATGTTTTAAATAGTGTCTAGGCCCACTTGATAATTTAGATTCTTGAACTTTCCACTAGGAGACTACACCTCTGACTTTCTATTGCCTTTCTATTTCTGATCCTGCCCAAAGCATCAATAAGATAATTATTCCTTTCATTGGCAACAACTTTCCATGCTTATTTGCTGTTTCCAAGTTGTTTCTTTCTTTTAAGTGAAAATACGCTTTATTACATCAAGTAATAAATACAAAGATGCAAACAGTTTTAGTCATTTTTTTCCAGGCATTTTGATCAACTTACAGAAAAAACAGAACTGAATTCTACATAGAGTCTCAGTGGGAAAATTTTCAGGGGTCCTTGTTAGGTATTTATAACTTGTGCACTTTTTAATTGACTTCAAAGCACTAACGGTCATGCAAAATCTTAAGCAAAAAAGAAGTCACATTAAGCAGAATCTACACTGTATGCCAAACTGGGGCTGGCTGCTAAGTAAAGCCTGCTGTCGGTATTTACTAAAAACAGAATCCTTTGAGTTGTATTAGCTTATGAAAAGGAATAAAGAACAATTTAGGTAAATATATTCAAAAGAGAAGATTAAAATGAGATACTGGTATCTTGAAGGCAAACTACAGTTTGATGTAATGTAAGTAATTTTCCATATATATATTCATTCAATGCTTAAGGAAAAAACAAACATAAAAAGCCGGGTGCTTCCTAACTATTTAAAACACAAATCCTAACCAACTGCAAAATCTTTTCTCAATCTTAAAGTCAGTAGGTTCAGAGCCTAGTGAACCATGGGAGGAAAATGGGGAGACATAAAAACAAACCGTTTCCATCTCAAAATGAAGAGCTTCATCTGAACAGGGCAGATAAACTGTAAAACTTCTCATTTTGTAAAAAGATGGAATGCCTTCAAAGCTAAGAAGGCAGCTAGGATCTGGCATTCCATTTTGTTTCAGGCAAGCACTCCCGAACCAGCCCTCTAGCATGCCTCCTTTTAGTCTCTCCAGGGCACTCTAGTTCCCTGCATAGGCGAGTCTAATCTATTTTCCCAACTCTACCTGGCTGTTCCCAGTTCCCTGGGTGTAGCCAAGTGATGGCAATCCATGGTCTTTCAGCAGCTGACGGTATTGTGAGAACGTCCCCATGCTGAAGAAGGCGAGTGGACACAACCTGCTGCGTTGAGGAAGGCTGCCAGCATGTGCGCATGTGCGTGTTCAAGTTCAGTTTGTAAGGCAACTCCAGCGGTAGTGTGCGCTGGTGCTCTAGCTGGGCTCCCACACACTTTTTGTTGTTGACAGCATGGGCTGCACTGGCCCAAAATTATTTATTTTCAGCTGAAGAAGTATTATTTTGAACCAGGTCCTGGTTAGTTTAACCCTAGATGATTATATCATCACTCTCTGAACTTCTCATCTATAGCTATTTACGTCACTTACTTAAAAATCCATAATTAATCAGTTTTCCTCTGTCAATATTGCTGTCCACTCTAATAACACCCTAAAGGGCATTCACAGCCACGTTATTATTGCTCCCAATGTTTGCCAGTAATGTTCAGTAAGCTGCAAGAATTTCAGGCGTGACTTTTTCTGCACTCCTTTACATGCTTTTATTAGTGGATCAAGGCATCTATGAGGGAACATCTGGATCACTTTAGAACTTTTGGGAACACAGAGATATAAACCAGAGACAAAATTCATTCTTATCTATAAACAAACTAAACTACTGATTTATAAACTAACAACAAACCATCATCAAATTACAATAATGTCTATTTATTTTTAAATGTCACATGTATTCAATCCTCAGTAGGCCAGTGAGTTCTGGAGGATTTTTGCAATGAATTCACACAAATAAACTACTGACAGGCAGATTTGTAAAGTTATTTTACTCCTTTATATTCTTTTTTCTTCCTTTTTTGTTTTGGATTTCTTTAAAAGTGTTAAATTGAAGCTGGCTTCATATAGGGAATGAATAGATAGATCTGGAACCTGGCAGAAAAGTCCTCGTGGACACTGATAACCTAATATGGCTGTTGGAAGATCCTTGCGAGATTTCCACCATGCAGAATGAGATTCCCGGAGATTCACAAGAGATTCTCTGTTATTCTCCAGGGGCATTATCATTGGCCCCACCTGGGGGATTGATGGGTGGGGTGATCAATCAAAACAGCAAACACTTGGGACTCCTCCCATGCCATTAGCAAAGGGGTGGAATAATTAACAATTTAAAATGCAGGCGCAAAGGTCAAATTGCCCCTTCTGCTTCTCTTCCTGACCCCCTGCCACCCCCTGCTCTGCTCCGGGTGGCTTCTGTGCTCTGCTTGGGGCCCTTGTGGCTTCTGCACCCTGCTCTCGCCATGTGCCCCTTGCACAGACCAACACGCAAGTAAAGCCTGGGCATTTATAATCTATAATGGGAAATTGTAGTCTATAAATCAGCCCTCTCTATCACTTTTCAGCCCCTTACCCTCTACCGGGGGCCCATGATCTGTTATTTTCTCCCATTTCTCTTCTCTCCCTATCTTAATAAATTGTTGACCTCACTCACCTGACGTGCTCTGAAATTCATTTCTGCAGCATGTCAAGAACCTAGACTAAATCCAGTAACAAAATCATTTGTAAAATTAATATTTATTAGAACAGTCATACATTAAACTTACATTGACTTAAGTCATACATTAAAACTTACATTGACTTAAGTCAATGTAGGTGAGAAATTTTTCTTTTTGGCAAAAACCAGCTTTTGGCTGAGGATTGTCCAATGTATGAAATGGTTCCTTTTCCCTCTTGGTGAACCTTATTTACACTTTCCTTTCTCCTGATGACTTCAGAGGTCACCGTTTTGAATATAAAGCCTTACAAACTTTACTTAGTTCTCTAACTTTCTGTGACAAATGGAAACTTAGAGGTATAATCACTCCAAGTAAAATCTTAGCACATTCAGGTCAGATTATCATCACTCTTCTTGCTCTCAACTTCTTAATTTATAAGGCTGATAGAAACTTCCAGAGCTGCCTTTTCAACTGTCTGGATTCTCACAGCACTTTTAAGTCAATTCCTTGTGTTTGTCCAACCACCCCCCCCCACCACTACCAACATTTATTTATTTATTTTTTTTCAAAGATTTATTTTTTATTTATTATATATTCCCCCCTTTCTGCTTGTTCTTGATGTGTTCATTTTTGTGTTCCTCTGTGTCTGCTTGTCTCCCCCTGCTGCGGCGACCCACCGAGTCTATTTACTGCACGGCGGCCTGCCCTGCCTGCGGGGGCTTGCCCTGTCCATGGCAGCTTGCCTTCTCAAGGCAGTCTGCCTGCTTGAGGAGGCCCCCCATGTGGTAAACCGGAGCCCTACCAATTGGGCTACAGCCGGCCCCCTGCATTTATTGAGCACTACAATATGATAGGTATTATCCTAAACTCTTTATGTATATTAGCAAAATGAATTCTCAAAGCTATCAGGTAGGTAATGTTCGAATTTGCACTTTACAAATGATGTAACTGACACAGAGAGATGGTAGAGCTGGGATATAAATCCAAGCAGTCTCTGCATCCAGTATTCCTGCTCTTAATCCCCATACTCCACAGCCTGCCAAGATGGTGGGTCCCTTATATCTGTACTTAAAAAATCTGGACATAGTTTTTATCTCTATATGTAATAGCATAAAATAATAAATATAAACCATCCATCAACTCAGTAAAATATAATGCTATTCAAGATTTGTGTTCTGTTATTTTTTTGTTTTAAAGATTTATTTATTTATTTATTTATATATCCCTCCCTTGCTGCTTGTGCTTGCTGTGTTCATTTGTTTTGCGTTTTTCTGTGTCTGCTTGTCTCCCCCCGTTGCGTAATGCTGCTGAGTCAGCTCACCGCGCAGCAGCTTGCCTTCACCAGGGGGCTCTCATGTGGTAAACCAGAGCCCAACCAATTAAGCCACAGCTGGTTCCCGTGTGTTCTATTATTTTAATGTACCATTAAAATCTCCATCTATTTACGACTCAAAGGGATTAAGATTCAAAGATAACTTTTATGGTAAAATAATTTTACAGTCTTCTCATGTTCGAGCACAATTAGGCAGAAATGGAGGCATGTGCATCATCTACTCCTCGGAGATATTTAGTCCGTGACAGAGTCATATTATTGGAGGAGAAGACTGAAGCCTGAGTGCACATCTTATGGAGTTCCCTGAGAGTTTGCATCCTCATCCAGGCAGAGATTGAGACAGTTTTAAAAAGACTGTACAAATAATTCACTACTTCCTGATTCTATTCCATTCTGCCCTTCCAAAGTACCCCAACAAGAGCTTAAAGAAAAAAAAAACACTAAGCTTCAAACACAGCTCTTTCTGTCATTCACAAGCCCCTCCCTCCTTCATCTATATATTTAACCAGTAGAAGTTGGTTTTGAGATGGTTTCTCCATCACATAAGTAGATTTTGAAATAACAGTCATCTGTATTTCAATGGTTAGTGAACAGGGATTTATTTTTATTTCTTTAACTTTGAGTCTCTGTTGAGTTTTCAAAAACTACAGCTGGGGGCTGGCTGTAGCCCAGCGGATAGGGCACCGGTTCACCACATGGGAGGCCCCAGGTTTGGTTCCCGATGACCTCTCCGAGCGAGCAGACCACCTTGAGAGGGCAAGCCACCGTGGGTGGGGCAGAGCCGCCGTAGACAGCACAAAAAGCCACCATGGGCAGGGCAAAGCTGCCACGGGCAGGGCAAGTTGCCCGTGAACAGAGCAGAGCTGCCCGCGAACAGAGCAGAGCCACCCATGAGCAGAGCAGACCCGCCCGCGAGCGGGGTAAGCTGCCTGCGCGGTAAGCTGACTCAGCGCGTCGCCGCAATGAGGGGAGACAAAGCAGACACAGAAGAACGCAAAAATGAACACAGCAAGAACAGGCAGAAAGGAGGGGGATATGTAACAACAGCAACAACAAAAAGAATTTAAAAAAAAACTACAGCTGAGAATTGAATATCAAATACTTTAAAGATAGCACTTTTAGTGAACCTGCTGTGACAAATTATACTTGGAAGAATGTTTTGGTCAATATGATGATGTCATGATTGTTTTTACTATAGACTATATGACACAGAGCCTGTAATTCCAAATTTATTGGCAGATATGCAATTTTGTCCAATTACATAGTACCTAGTAAAGCTAAAAAAAAACAGAGAGTAACATTCATTCTTTCTCTTATTTTTCTTGTGAATTCTGAACTATATATGGCTAGAAAAAGTTGAGAGAAGGCTTAAGAGATTTTTCATGAATAATTAACCAGGGCTGACATTACAGTGTAAGGAAATAGAAGAGATAAGTAGAAATTCTGGATAGACTTTGTTGTTTCATTACTATCTGAGAACTGAATCTCCATTTGGTTACCTAGAACCTTAATTTTCTTAGTATATCCAGAAATAATATCTCTTTGGGAGAATGACTCCTGATACACAAACCCACAGGATGCTAATGTATAGCCCACTATTTCTACTTATTAATTTGTAATAAGTAACAAATGCTGAAGGCTGTCTTATGATGGAGACTTCTGGTTAGCCCATTTTTTTTCTCTCCAGGAACAGTGATGTAGAAAGTTAAATTATAATCAGAAGGCTGGAGTTAGGTTGATAATCTCAATGCCTAAAGGCATTAAACAGTTTTCAAAGTTACTTGATATGTGCCAGTCAGGGATGGAAATACAAAGATGAATATTACACAGTTCCAGTATTCTAGGATATCACTGTATGGTAGAGGAGAGGGATGCGAAAACAAATTATTGCAAGACAGCATGATAAATGTTATAATCAATGCATCTCTAACTTTATCTCTATGTCTATATGATAAAAGATCACTTGGAGAGAGACCAGTCTAGAGCCAACACTAAGGTCCCAGACACGTGAGTGAGGCTGTTTTGGTCAGCCACAGGAGTGCCTTTTGAAATATACCAAAGATTGGTCGGTCTTTATAAAGGGTATTTATTTGGGGTAGAAGCTTACAGTTACCAGGCCACAAAGCATAAATTTCTTCCCATACCAAAGTCCATGTCCTGGAGCAAGATGGCTGCCGAC
>PVKH010025548.1:0-13397 GCA_004027955.1 Chaetophractus vellerosus | reverse complement strand
CCAATGATTTTTGAATGTCAGGCATTTCCTTTTCAGATTTCTGACAAATCTTCATACTGTCGAAGTTTCTTTTCATTTAAGAGAATGCAACAATGGACATGGAAAAATCAGTAAATGAGAATATATGCTAAGTGATCAGTATTCTCTATTCTGTCCTTATTTCCTGATTGTTAGAGCAGAAAGTTCAGTGAAATTCTAAAATAATGCTGACTACACTGAACACTGCATCTGAAATTCACACATCATGACGAGTGAATTACAGCATTACCTATAATTTAGTCCTGTCCTAAACAATATCTATTAACACAGTTTCAATGTACTAGCTGTATTTTTCTAGTAAATATTAAAATAAACATGTCAAAAGAAAATAAATACACAACTGCAATTTTTAAATGTTCATATGTGTATTACTAAAATTATCTCATGCACCACCCAGTAATTCATGTGCCAACATTGAAACATTAATCACATTTGAGGAAACACTGCTATATACCAAAGTTGTTACCAAACTTTTCAATTATGAAAACCCTTCTTAATAAAGAAATCTTACAGGATCCCACTGAAAACGGTTACACTTTTCTCAATTCAGATTAGGACACTATACAAAGCAGAATACAATATTAAGCATAGATATAGTACAAAGAAATTGTGATGGGATGAGATATTAGTTAAAAATTAATAGATAAAAATATTTTATTGTGTACCTGGAACTGTGCCAAATTGCTGAGAAAATGGCTTAGAATCATATTTTTGATCCAAAGACTCTGCATTAGTGATAGGCTGCTGCACACAGACAGAATGTCCCATTAAGATGTTCTCTGTTGCTTCTGTCAGTCTGGGCCTTTGTCCTTCGCTAAGTTCACCCACACTATTTTCCACATCCTATACAAAGAAAAGCAATTATTTAAACCCTTATATTAAAACCAAGTCAAAACAGGAAATATCTGTTGAATACCATGGTCCATACCACTCGGCTACTTGCAAGGGAGTTTAGAAAGTGCTTATTATGTCATATGCTTATTACATGAAAGACAAGTTTAAGAAGTTAGTTTAATAAGGCATCTAATGATAGGCTTTGTTTTTAAGATCTTTTTTATTTTAATTAAAAATTTTCCAAAACATTCAAACACTCTCTGTCCACCAAGGAACAACTCCCCTTCCCACCCCTCCACAATCACCTGGTAACCTCTAATCTACTTTGTCTCGATGAATTTGCTATTTTTAGATAGTTCATATAAGTGAAATATATAGCATTTGTTCTTCTGTATCTTGCTGATTTCATTCAGCATGTCTTTGAACCTAAGGTTCATTGATGTTGCAACATGTCTCAGAATTTTCTTCCTTCTTATGGACAAATAACATTCTATGTATGTATATACCATATTTTGTTCATCCATTTATCTGATCAGGACACCTACGTTGTTTCTACCTTTTGACTACTATGGATAATACTGCTATGAACATTGGTGTACAAGTATCTGTTTGAGTCCCAATTTTCTATTTCTTTGGGTATATGTGTAGGAGTAGAATCTCTGGTTCATATGGTAATTCTGTAACTTTTTGAGGTTCTTCCATACTACTTTTCACAATGGCTACACCATTTTACATTCTCAATTATCTTATTTTTGTGACATTAAATAACTTTATCTGCTTTATTAACCCTCAAAATTAGATAAGAATAAACATATAAGAGAACTTTATTAACAATTTAAAACATTAAATGCCGGCACATATTTCACATAGCTCATACAGCTTAAAACTAGAATAACAGCAAATCTCTCATTCTTCATGAACTAAAATTGCCTCAAGTTTTCAGTGTGAATTTTATAAACAGTTGATGAGAATAATATATCTTAAATAACGTAAAGATTATTCCTACATAAAAAAAAATTTTAAATATATATTTTATTTCTCCTCGCCCCCTCGTTTGCATTTGTTGTGTCCCTTTGTTGTGTGCTAGTCTTCTCTTTCTAGGAGGCACCAGGACCCAAACCTGGGGACCTCCCATGTGGGAGGGAGGCACTAATCGCCTGAGCCACCTCTGCTCCCTGCTTTGTTGTATCTCTCATTGTGTTTCCTGGCTGTCTCTTGGTTGTGTCCTCTCGCTGCATCAAATTGTTGCATCAGCTCACCGTCCTGCATGACTCCTCCAGGATGCACGAGGAACCGAAGCCGCAACTCCCATGTGGTAGGCAGGAACTCAGTCACCTGAGCCACATCTGCTTCCCACTATGTAAATTTTTATAACACATATTTAAAAAGATTACTTTAACCATATTTAACAATGTTATTTTGTCTGAAAAAGTATAATAGTATAAAAAATACAATTTTTTTTTCAAATACATGAAATAAAAAACCAAAAGAAAAAAAATAAGACTTCTTTTTTCTTTCTATATTAAAAATTAGATACCCCAATCACTAGTACATTTTGTGACTTGGAGACATAATAATTAATGAGCGAACTAATAAGAACTGAATAAAAATTCCAAGATCTGAAAGCTCCCATGTTTCTCATTCTACAACAAGTTATTTACAAGGAGTTTAATTTCACTCAGCAAGTTTTTTTTAAACTAGAATATGTGAAGAAATCACTTCTGAAACATCTTCAATGACTCTATTGACTATAAAATAAAACCTAAATTCCTTAGCCCAGCATGTGAAGGTTTCTACAAATAGTCCTATATCTCCTTTACACACTTCCATCTCCCCTTATTTCCCTAACATGATTCTTCTTTAGGAATGCCAATCACCTCAACAACTTTTAAATAGAAAGGATTCTTTTGCAATTAATATGAAATTCTTAGAACTTTGGGGCAATGTTTAGAATGAAGACAGATATATTTTCCTTAGAAACTTAATTAGAAGTATTTCACAGTGCTTACATACTCTACTGTCACTATATAATTTTGCACAATATATAGTATCTTCTTTATTGTGAATTAATTTACTATGGCACTTGCAACAATTTAATACCCCATGACCCTATTGAAAACTTAAGCTTGCTCACTCCCAAAACACTCTTGTACTCATATCTATCATATTTGTATTATACTCAAAGTTTACACTCATGTCAATTCTAAATTAGGCTGTCTGTAATCTATAGTAACACATCTAGCCCATCAAAGTAAATGTCCAGGTTGCAGTTTTGCGATTAGACTGCTCTCACTGACCCCCTCCAGGCAAGGAGTTTTAAGCACAAAGAAAAACCACTATTTTCTTACCAAAGTAATACTTCACTTATAAATGTATCATTATAACTAGTCCTTATTACAAACAAAACAAATACTTAACAGCTCTGTAAACATATAAAAATATACTAAATGTCACTATTAATCAGACTAGCAAAAAATTTAAGATTAAAGGCATAACGTGTGTTGTGGGAAAAGTGATCTCATATTGTTAAGAGGGCAATTACCAGTGTGTACTTAAATTATAAATGTTTGTGCCTTTTGAGCCAGCAATTTCATTAGTCAGTATCTAATTCAGAGAAATAACTCCTTATGAGTGCAAAAAAGATTTTATCTGTATATAGTTTAAAGAGAGAAGTTTGAGCTAATCTAAAAATTCATCATTAGGAGAATAATTAAAATATGGTATACTACAAGGTAGTTAAAAAGGATGTGGTAGGTCTTCAGAATTTATAGGTAAATTTTAAAAGCAGGTTGCAGAACAATACATACACAACACACAAACCTCAAAATTTATATATACATGTGTGCAGATGCTTAGAAAAAGATCTGAGAGGATAAAATTCCACCTTCTGGGGCTTCTGGTTCTAGCCAGGACAGCACACTAACAAAGGCTGCCAGCTTCCTCCCCCAAAATCAACCGTAGAGTAACTAAAGCAGTGAGAAGAAAACATGGATTCTGAGAACTAACTAAAAATGAAAAACCATTGGGAAAGTCTGAAGGCTAACTTGAACTGGTATGTGTGGGAAGAAAACAGCAACATCCTCCAGGAGGGAGGCTGGTGGGGTTTATGAGAGGAACAACAGGGGGAAAGCTCGTACATCTTCCCCCCCAAAACTGCTTGCCCCTTAACCATAAAAATCTTGGCAACAACCCAGGCTGCAGATGCTGGTACATCAGGGGGTACAAAGGCCCAGTAAGGATGAAATGTGACGAAGAACCTGTGGGCATTCTGGATTATACCACATCCCATAGCTACTTCTTCCTAAGGATTGAAAGATGCAACAGTCACCAGAAGAGCTGAATGGCGGGGTGGCAGCAAACAGCAGTGACCAATGACCATGACCAACAGTGGTTCTATGCTTTGTAGGCTTCCCCTCCCTAGGCTTCATCCACCCTCTCCTTAAATTCACGGACACAAACTATGGCCTTTACTTTACTTCCCCAGTACGAATTCTCAGACAGAATAGCTGATACTCCCAAAGGACTATAAGCCCATAGGTTTAAATAACCAGACATCCAAGGCATTAATAAGCATGAGACAAAAACAGATAAAGTGAGTAACATCATCTGAAATAGAATTATTGGGACAAGAAGGATCAAGAATTTAAAGTAAGCATAACACACAGACATGCATGGAAATAAGGAAAGATATTAACAACATGAAGAAAAAATCATTAAAAAAGAATCAGGGAAGCGGCTGTGACTCAATTGGTTGGGCTCCTGTTTACCATATGGGAGGCCCCAGGTTCGATTCCCGGGGCCTCTGGGTGAAGGCAAGCCAGCCCGCACAGCGCAATGAGCTAACAGCCCGTGCGGCAAGATGACGCAACATGGGGAGACAAAAGACACAGATAAAACAAAAAAAAGCAAAATGGACACAGTGAGCACAAGCAGCAAAGGGGTTTAAATAAATAAAATAAAATAAAAATAAATCTTAAAAAAAAAAGAATCAAGTAAAAATATCATTTATGGAAAATATAATCATCAATGGGACAAATAGTAGGATGGGTACAGATAAAGAACAAACTAGTAATTTGCATATCAGATTAGGAAATTCCCACAGGAGATAGTAGAAAAGAATAAAATCTAGAAAATAAAACAGAAACAGAAGTGCCAATATCTGGAAATAAAGAGTACTAGGGGGAAGAGATTAAAAATGGAGAGAAAGAAATAATAGACAAAGATAATATGTGTTTGTTTTGTAAATTCACAAATTTTACTATAAAATCTTTTATGTATGTTCAAGTATGAATAATATATGTCAATAAAATATTTAAATACTATTTTTAAAAAAGATGGAAAGGTCTGATAGAATCAAATCAAATGATTCAATATTAGTGATTTCCTAAAAGTCAGGAAATATAGATTAGTCAGTGGAACTTATGCTGCCATTTCTGCTATTTGCTACTGTGACATTTGCTTGCCTCATTCTCTTTCTTTCAGCTAACTGATTTCTATACTTGCTTGGTTTCTGCAGCTATATGGTCATGGTCATTGGTCACTTTCTTGAGTTTAGCAACACCAACATCACAACTTTCCAGTATCTTTTCAGTGAAACCAATTTTTGGTCTATAGCTGAGTAAAACTGTAGAAAACGGAATTATTTTTCAATAAGAAGGAATGTTATGTTCCCATTTTTTCCATTACTAAATTACATATCTTCTCCCCCTATCTTTCCAATCATTTAAACTTTTAAAAATTTAAATTAATAGAAAATAGAACCAGCCATCTCCTTGGGTCCTGAATAGGAAGTAGCTCATCTAAAGCTAGTTTCACACTTGTTCAGCAGAGTCTAAACAGGAATCAATAATCCTAGTCCTGGGGAGTGGACATATCTCAAGTGGCTGAGTGCCTGCTTCCCATGTACAAAGTCCCAGGTTCAATCCCGGGTACCTCCTTAAAAAAAAAAATCCTAGTCCTAGCTCTATCATTAATAAACACTAGTGGGGCCGGCTGTAGCTCAATTGGTAGGGCACCGGTTTACCACATGGGAGGCCCCGGATTTGGTTCCCGGGGCCTCCTTGAGCGGGCAGACCGCCTTGAGAAGGCAAGCCACCGCGGGCAGGGCAAGCCGCCCGCGAGCAGGCAAGGCCGCCGCGCGGTGAGCTGACTCGGCAGGTCGCCGCAACGAGGGGGAGACAAGCAGACACAGAAGAACGCAAAAATGAACACAGCAAGAACAAGCATAAAGGGGGGGATATATAAAATAAATAAATAGATAAATAAATAAATAAATAAATAAATAAATAAATAAACAAATAAAATAAAATAAAAATAAACACTAGTAACTGCAGTATACTTCTACAAGGACTTTCTTAAGCACCTTAAATTCAATGTTCTAAATTGAACTTACCTTCCCCACAAAACTTAACACTCTTCTTTCTGCATTACTAAAAGTTAACAACTATATAACCACCCACTTAAGCTCCCAAGCTCAGGATTATCCTTTAAAAAAAACTCCTCCTTAACTCTCTAACCAGGAACCAATTATTGTCAATTCCATCACCTTACATTGAAATCCCCCTCCTCTTTATTTCTGCTGTAGCTGTCTTTGTTCATGTTCTCATTCTCTTTTGCCTGGACCATTCAGTGGTGTTATGACAGATCTCCCATCTCTTCTTTACTTGTCCATGGCTTCATTCTCCTTCCTAAATATCTTAGCATGTGACTCTCTTACTCAAAAACCTTAATGGGCTCCACAGTGCCCGAGCCTTACCAAAGTCTAAAAAGTTCTTTATGATCATCTTGTTTAAACTAGTTCTACAGGCTTATCTGACTCTTTATCTATAGCTCCAGTTACACTGAGATTTTCCATACTCCAAATATGCCCTAATTTTTCTTGGTTCTTGTGCTTCAACATGATATTTCTCCTTTTTTTTTTTTTTAAAGATTTATTTTTTATTTATTATATATCCCTCCCTTTCTGCTTGTTCTTGTGTTCATTTTTGCGTTCCTCTGTGTCTGCTTGTCTCCCCCGCTGCGGCGACCTGCCGAGTCAGCTCACCGTGCGGCGGCCTGCCTGCTCGCGGCGGCTTGCCTTGCCTACGGCGGCTTGCCTTCTCAAGGCGGTCTGCCCGCTCGAGGAAGCCCCGGGAACCGAACCCGGGGCCTCCCATGTGGTAGACCGGAGCCCTACCAATTGGGCTACAGCCAGCCCCCGATATTTCTTTTGAAATGTCTATCCAATCACTGATTCTTGGCAAAATCCTATTCAGTCTTTAAAGACCCTGATTCATAGCATAACCCATCTATGAAATGTCACCCAACATCAAGGACAGCTTTCTCCTCTCTGCTCTCATCTAGCACTTACAAATACATCTATTCGATCAATTATTTCACTGTACTGTAATTGCATGTTTAAGCACTAGACTCCCCACATGACAGTAAACTGCTTAAAGGTAGGGGTCATGTCTCATTTATCTTTATACAATTCCCAAGGTTGTCTGTGACATTTTGTAGATACTCATTAAATGGCTGCAAAAAGAATGAACTACCCTCATAAACCATTTAAAAGGGCTTAAATTTTTTCAACTATAGAACAAGATGGTTGGAACAGACAGACTAATTTCTTTTCAGCTACAAAACTCTGCAGCTTTATCATTACAAGGTTAAATTGCTACAATGCTGACCCTTGAATAAGTGATGAATTAGCACGCTTTAATGAAAAGTAGGAATATTTTCATTTTGTATCTTGTATTTGAATCTAACCAAAAAAAAAAAAATCGTAAAAGTTAAAAAGTACCTCTGAGCAACACAAGTGTTCATTAATGGAAGAATGGATAAACAAAATGTGGCAAATACATACAATAAAATATTATTCAGGGGGCCAGCTGTAGCCCAGTGGATAGGGCGCCGGTTCACCACATGGAAGGCCCCAGGTTCGGTTCCCGGGGGCCTCTCCGAGGGGGCAGACCACCTTGAGAGGGCAAGCCGCCGTGGGCGGGGAAGAGCTGCCGTGGGCAGGGCAAAAAGCCGCCATGGGCAGGGCAAAAAGCCACCACGGGCAGGGCAAAGCTGCCACGGGCAGGGCAAGTCGCCCGAGAACAAAGCAGAGCCGCCCACGAGCAGAGCAGAGCCGCCCGCAAGCGGGGCAAGCCGCCTGCGTGGTAAGCTGACTCGGCGCATCGCCGCAACAGGGAGAGACAAAGCAGACACAGAAGAACGCAAAAATGAACACAGCAAGAACAAGCAGAAAGGGGGGGATATGTAACAAAACAAACAAACAAAAATATTATTCAACCAGAAAAAGGAACAAAGTTCTGCTACAAGCTAAAACATGCATGAACCTTGAATACATTGTGTTAAATGAAATAAGCCAGACAAAAAAGGACAATATCTATGATCACACTTATTTGCAATAATTAGAGTATGCAAATTCATAGAGGCAGAAAGTAGAATACAGGTAAACAGTCATGAGTAGGGGTGGGCAATGGGGGAGTAAATGCTTTGTAGGCAGAAAGTTTCTGTTTGAGTGATGGAAAAGTTTTGGTAATGAGTGGTGGTGATGGTGTGAATTGTGAATGTAATTAACACCAATGAATTATATACTTGAAAGTAGTTAAAATGGGAAATTATAGGTTTTATGTATGTTACCAGAATAAAAAGTTTCAAAACAAACATAGAACTATACATCACAAAGAGTGTACCAGAATGTAAACAATGGATTATTGTTAATAAAATAATTATAATTATATTATTTCATCAATTGTAACAAAGTTCTCACATTAATACAAAATGTTAATAATAAGGAAAACTGTGTGTATGTCAGGGGCAGAGTATATGGGGACTATATATTTTCTGCATGATTTTTCTGTAAACCGACAAGCACTATCATTTTAAAAAACTTTTTTAATAAACTATTTTTTTTATTTTAAAAATTAAAAAAATAGTACCTCTGAATGATAGCCTACTTGCTGTGAAACTAATGATTCTAGATTTTGGTTAGCAAGAAGAGAAAGAACTGCATCTTCATGAAATTTTTTATTGGGCATCCTAATCACTTGACCTTCACTGGGAGGATCATCTTCCTAAAAGAAATGTAAAGACAATTAGTAAAAGAAAAAATTTTTATCAAATAATTTTTTTTCTTAATTTTTGATTAATAAAAACTTAGCAGTTGCTGGTCGACTAAGATAGTGGTATAAGATGCTCTAGGGTTCCATTCCTCCGTACAATCTTTAAACAACTAGTAACAATTGGCATAGCTATCTTCCCTAGAGGTCCAGAAAACATTTAAAGGGTTGCAGTAACTGGGTGAGCTTTGAATCAAGAAAATGCACCTTAAAAATGATAAGGGAGACTTTCAGGGAGGGCTCGAGATACTCACTGATTTCTCTTACAATTTCTTCTTTGACTCACTGATTATTTAAGTGTGTATTGTTTAATCTCTCTATATTTGTGTATTTTCCCTTCATTTATTCTCTTCACTTTATTGATTTCCAGCTTCATTCCATTATGATAATAAGAGAAGGTGTTTTACATAATTTCAATCTTTTTAAGTTTATTGAGATATGTCTTGTGTCCCAATATATAGTCTATACTGGAGAAGAACCTATGAGCACTTGAAAAGAATGTACATCCTGTTATTTTGATATTAACACTGAACCCACAGAAATAAGAGATCAGAACATGAAACTATGAACAACTGTACGGCAAAAAACTAGACAACGTAGACAAATGGAAAATTCCTAGAAACACATGAACAACCTACACGAACCCTAGAAGATAGAGAAGACCGCAACAAACTAATCATGAGTAGAGACTGAAACAGTCATCAAAAACCTCCCAAAGATGAAAAGCCCAGGACTAGATGGCTTCACAAATGAATTCCACCAATCATTCAAAGATGATCTAATACTAATCTTGCTCAAGCTCTTCAAAAAAAACTGAACAGGAAGGAACACTACAAACTCATTCTATGAAGCCAACATCACCCTAATACCAAAACCAGATAATGATACTATGAAAAAGAAAATTACAGACCAATTTCTCTAATGAATATAGAAGGAAAAATCCTCAACAAAATACTTGCAAATCAAAACCAACAGCACATTAATAGAATTATATACCATAATCAAGCAGGTTTTATCCCAGGTATGCAAGGGTGGTTCAACATAAGAAAATCAATTAGTGTAACAAACCACATTAATAAATTGAAAGAGAAAAATCACATGATCCTCTCAATTGATGTAGAAAAGGCATTTGACAAAACACAGTATCCTTTCTTGATAAAAACACTCCAAAAGATAGGAAAAGAAGGAAGCTTTCTCAACATGGTAAAGTGAATATATGAAAAACCCACAATTAGCATTGTACTCAACAGTGAAAGACTAAAAGCATTCCTGCTGAGATAAGGTACAAGAATAAGGATGCCCACTGTCACCACTGTTATTCAATATTGTGCTAGAAATTCTAGCCTGAGCAACTAGGCTAGATAAAGAAATAAAAGGCACCCAAGTAGGAAAGGAAGAAGTAAAACTTTTGCTGTTTGCTGATTATATGATACTACCTCTAGAAAATCCTGAAAAATCAACAACAAAGCTACTAGAATAGATAATTTCAGCAAAGTGGCAGGATACAAGATTATTATACAAAAATCAGTAGTGTTTCTATACACTACTGATAAGCAATCTGAGGAGGAAGTCAGAAAAAATTTTCCATTTATAATAGCAACTAAAAGTATCAAATATTTAGGAATAAACTTAACCAATGACATAGAAGACCTGTATTCAGAAAACTAAAAAATATTGCTAAAAGAAATCAAAGACCTAACTAAATGGAAGGACATTCCGTGTTCATGGATTGGAAGACTAAATATCATTAAAATGTCAATTCTACCCAATCTGATTTACAGATTCAATACAATCATATGAAAAGGCCCAAAAGCCTTTTTTGCAGAAATGGAAAAGCCAATTATCAAACTTATTTGGATGGGTATGGGGCCTTGAATAGCCAAAATTGCTTTTTAAAAATGCTTTTAAAAAGAAGAATGAAGTTGGAGAACTCTCACTTCCTGATTTTAAAGCGTATTTTTAGCTATAGTGGTAAAAACAGCATGATTTTGGCATAAAGATAGACATATTGACCAATTGAACCAAATCGAGAACTCAGAAATAGACTCTCACATCTATGGTCACGTGATTTTTGACAAGGCTGCCAAGCCCACCCAGCTGGGCCAGAATAGTCTATTCAACAAATGATGCTGGGAAAAACGGATACCCATATCCAAAAGAAAGAAAGAAAGAGAACCCCTATCTCACACCTTATACAAAAAGTAACTTAAAATTGATCAAGGACCTAAATATAAAAGCTATAACCATAAAAACTCCTAGAAGAATATCTAGGGAAACATGCTTCAAGATCTTGTGGTAGGTGGTAGTTTCTTAAATCTTGCAATGAAAGGAAAAATAGATAAATGGGACCTCCTCAAAATTAAACACTTTTGTTCTTCAAAACTCTGTCAAGAAAGTAAAAAAGCAGCCTACTCAATTGGGAGAAAATATTTGGAAACCAAATATCCAGTAAGGGACTGATGTCCATGTTATAGAAAGAGATCATACAACTCAATTTAAAAATGGGCAAAAACCTGAATAGAAATTTCTCCAAAGAGGAAATATAAATGGCCAAAAAGCACATGAAAAAATGTCAACATCACTAGCTAATAGGGAAATGCAGATAAAAACTACAATGTGATACCATTTCACACCTTATAGAATGGCCATTAATAAAACAAACAAACAAAAACTGTAAGTGCTGGAGAGAATGGTGGTGAAATAGGAACACTCCTTCACTGTGGTGGGAATGTAGAATGGTGCAGCCTTTGTGGAAGAGAGTCTGGCAGTTCCTCAAGAACATATAGAGACAACTCAACGAGTAAAAAACAAAATGTCTATTCAAGTCTTTTGCCCATTTTTTTAACTGGGTTGCTTGTCTTTTATTTGTTGAGTTGTATGATCTCTCTCTCTTTTTTTTTTTTTTTTTTTTTTTAGGAGATACCAGGGATTGAACCCAGGACCATGGGAAGCAGGCGCTCAACCACTGAGCTACATCTGCTCCGCAAAGAGAGTTGGTTTTCTCTTTTTTTTAGGAGGTACGGGGGATTGAACCCAGGACCTTATATATGGGACACAGGTGCTCAACCACTGAGATATATCGCTCCCCAATGAGAGTTGGTTTTTTCATTTGTTTGTTTGTTTGTAGGAGGTACCGGCGATCGAACCTGGGACCTTGTACATGGGAGGCAAGAGCTCACCTATTTGAGCTACATCTGCTCCCCAATGTTGTAAAACTTTGATGATACTCTTTCACAGTTTATAACAAATGATTCACAGCAATGTAAGGTGCTGGTGATGGGGTGATGTATGGGAGCCCTGTATAATGATAGGTATGTTTGTTTTGCAAGTTCACTACTTTCACTTTACATTTATTGTTTGTGTATGTTCACATATGAATGATATACTTCAATAAAATATTATTTTTTAAAAAAATGAGCACCAAAGCAAGGATGTCGGGCTCGGTGGTGGTAGTCCAACATGGTACATTCACTTTAGAGAAATTTCTGATATAACTGAACATACACAAACCCCACTGATTTTGAGTGTAGGTACATGAGTTAAAAACAACAACAACCAAAAAACAGAAAATAAAGAGTTGGAAAGGATGCAGAGAAATAGGAACACTCATTCATTGCTGATGAGAATGTAAAATGGTGCAGCTGCTATTGTAGAGAGTTTGGGGGTTTCTCAGGGAGCTAAGTATAGAACTGCCATAAGACCCGGCAATCCCACTACTAGGTATATACCCGAAAGAATTGAAAGCAGGGACTTGAAAAGATATTTACACAATGATGATCATACCAGCATTATTCACAATTGCCAAAAGATGGAAGCAACCCAAGGATCCATCATCTAAAGAATGGATAAATAAAATATGGCATATACATACAATGGAATATTATTCAGCTATAAAAAGGAATGAAGTTCTGATACATGCAACAACATGGATGAGCTCTGAAGACATCATGTTTCATGAAATAAGCGAGACACAAAAGGACAAATATTGTATGATCTCAGTCGTTTTGAAACAATTAGAATAAGCAAACTCATCGAGTCAGAATCTAGAATTAAGGTTACCAGGAGACGGGGAAATTAAGGCTTAAAATGTAGAATGTTGGGGAGCGGATGTAGCTCAGTGGTTGAGCGCCTGCTTTCCATTAGGAGGTCCTGGGTTCAATCCCTGGTACCTCCTAAAAAAAAAAAAAAAAAGTAGAATGTTCCTACTTGGAATGAAGGAAATGTTTTGGTAATAGATGGTGATAATGGAAGCACAACACTGTGAATGCAATTACTACTAAAAAAATATATATGGATATGATTAGAAGAGGAAATGTTAGATTGTATATATGGTTAACAGAATAAAATTTTTTAAAAATTCATGGAACTATACTACAAAAACAGTGAACCCTAAGTTAAACCATGGACTTTAAT
>PVKH010025547.1:0-13399 GCA_004027955.1 Chaetophractus vellerosus | reverse complement strand
AAACTGAGGTGTTTCTTCAGAGGGAAGTGAGTTCACTGAGTGTTATTTCAGAGAGGAGCTGAGATCACTGTGGTGTTCCTTCAGAAGAGAGAGATGACTGAAGTTTTACTTAAAAAAAAAAGAAGTGACATACCTGAGGCTTTACTTCAGAAAGGAGCTGAAACAAAAAGTGTTACTTTACAGGGGAGATGAGATCACAATGTTACTTCAGAGAGATGGTGAAATCAGAGGTGTTACTTCAGACAGGAGATGATATCACTAAGGTGTTCCTTAAATAGAGGATCTGAAATCACTTATTATTAATCAGAGGGGAAGTGGCATCTAATGTGTTACCTCAAATACAAGCTGAGGGGAGCAGATGTGGCTCAAGCAGTTGAGCCCCTGCTTCCCACACGGGAAGTGCTGGATTTGATATCTGGTGCCTCCTAAAAGCAAAAAATAACAAGCAAACAAATGGAAAAACCAACTCAGGGGAACCAATGTGAGCGCCGGCTTCCCACATACAAGGTCCTGGGTTCAACCCCATGCTCTGGTACCTCAACAACAAACAAACAAACAAAAAACAGCTGAGATCACTCATGTATTTTCCTTCAGAGAGAAGGTGAGATCACTGAGGTGTTACCTCAGCAGGGGGGAGGAGGACATTGAGGTGTTATTAGAGGAATTTATACCTGTAATGGTTTCAGAGTTTTATTTAATCGTGAATTCCAAAAATACAGATTGGATTATTCTTGTAAACTAATCTGTTCATCTGGGCATGATTAAGTTATGAGTAGGGCATTAACTGCCACGTCAGTGGGATGTTGAGCCCCACCCCTCGGTGGGCATGGTCTCAAGTATAAAAGGCTAGTCAAGAGGCAGCAGAGAAAGCAGATTGAGAAAAGCAGATTGAGAGAAGAGATTTGGAGAAGGAGATTTGAAAAGCAGTTCTGATGCTGGAGTGAGCTGTTCGCCCGATAGTCTACAGCTGGCCTTGTGGAGAGACACAAAGCATAGAGAGCCTCATGGTCTACAGCTGAACTCGTGGAGAAAACAGAAGCTAAGCCCGGAGAGAAACGCAGCCCCGTGAATAGAGGAACCCGGAAGCCTGAACCCTGGAGACGTCGGCAGCCATATTGCTCCAACACGTGGACTTTGGTATGGGAAGAAATTTATGCTTTGTGGCCTGGTAACTGTAAGCTTCTACCCCAAATAAATACCCTTTATAAAGATTGACCAATCTTTGGTATATTTCAAAAGGCACACCTTTGGCTGACCGAAACAATACCACTGAGGCATTACTTCAGCAAACCTGATGTCACTGAGGTTTTACTTCAGAGGAGGTGGGGTCACTGATTGTTACTTCAGGAAGAACATTAGATCCCTGAGGTTTACTTCAGTGGAAGATAGCATGACTGAGGTGTTTCTTCAGAGAAGAGTTGAAATATTGATGTGTTAAACAACGGAAGAGATTGCTGAAGTGTTACTTCGAGGAAGAGATACTCTCTAAGCCAAACTCAGAATATGAATGCACTACCTTCCTCCCAGCGTGGGACATGACTCCTGGGGATAAGCCTCCCTGGCAACGAGGGATTACTAACAAATGCCAATGGGCAGTACGACTGGAAAAAGACTTCAAATAAAAGGGGGAAATGGTAAAGACAAATGAGTTCATAGGGCTAAGAGACTTCAAAGTGAGTCGAGAGGTCAACCCAGAGGTAACACTTATGCAGATCCCAGTAGGACCTCCTAGGCTTCCAATATGAATATCACCCCAAACAGAGGGCCTCCTGAGGGCTTTGGAGATATCCAGGTCCTATATCAGGGCAGATAGCCCCAGCGTTTGGTGCCTTACCAGTGGGCCCTAATTTGAAACCCTTGCTCCTGAGAGTGACAGAGACTGACCAAAATATGTCTTCACTGCTCATGGTCCATCTATCTCTTCTATTCAAACCTATATTTGATGCCAGAGTTTTAGGTGTACTTCCAGAGACCAGAGCCTATGCGCTGTCCATGTGCCAAGTGGGTCCAGAGGCTCTTTGGACCTGCAACTCCTACTCTACAGCTCAATGGACTCACCCAGGACACCTAGTGGGGAGATGATGATCGACGACGGCTATCCTGGGGAATGGAGAAAGCCTGCAGCTGCAGGCAGATAACTCTCCCATCGTTTCCACGGGATATAAGCTCCCCCTCACTTGATGGTGGAGGGAACATCACCATCCCAGACTCCTCGGGATTGGGGGAAGAACTATGGACTAGAATGGACTTGTTGGTGTCCTGTTATAGACTTGTGATACATGCAATGGAAGAAATTACAAAATTATGTGGAGCCAGGGTCACTGGACACTTTGGGGGCAGGGAGAGGGAAGGGAAATTGTAATATGGGGTTTTTTTTGGGACTTGGGAATTGTCGTGGGTGATGTTGCAATGGAGGATATAGGCCATTTTATATCATCATGTATCATGCAGAACTGTATGGGAGAGAGG
This sequence comes from Chaetophractus vellerosus, assembly GCA_004027955.1. Lineage (NCBI taxonomy): Eukaryota > Metazoa > Chordata > Mammalia > Cingulata > Chlamyphoridae > Chaetophractus > Chaetophractus vellerosus. The sequence continues at coordinate 10,930 of PVKH010025547.1, read as the reverse complement.
GTGGTCTACAGTCTGAACTGTGATCCATGCTTGATGGCAAAGCCCCAAAATGTGTATATGTATCACAGGCGTTATGCCACACTGATGAGGGATGTGTATGTGGGAGGTTGTGGGAGGTGGGGCGTATGGGTACTCCTGGAATTTCTGTGTAACATTTATGTAATCAATGTATCCTAAAAATATATATATTTAAAAAAATAATAAATAAATAAATAAATAAATAAATAAATAAGGAAGAGACAGACATTGAGGTGATGCATTGGAGAGGAGGTGAAATCACTGAGGTGTTATTTGAGAGAGAAGCTGAGATGGGTCAGGTGTTACTTCAAAAAGGAGATATGAAAACAGGTATTATTTAGAGAAATTGAAATTACTGAAGTATTACTTCTGGAAAAGACATGAGACTACAGAGTAGTTACATAAGAGAAACTAAGATCACTAAAATGATACATCAGAAAAGCATAGATTGAGCAGATGTGGCTCAGTGGTTGAGCACCTGCTTCCCATGTACAGGGTCCTGGGTTCAATCCCTGGTACCTCCTTTAAAAAAAGAAAAAAGAAAAGTATTACTAATGGCAGAATTAAACAGCAAGTAATTATCAGATCATTCCTTGCATAGTCCGTATGCCATCTATATTACTGAATAAATTGCTGATCCACTAAAAAAAACATTAAAAATGCATTGCAAGTGGAAAAAAAAGAAAAAAGAAACTATTTTGTCATTTAATTGAAAATATAAACAATAATTGAAAAATAGAATACTGTTGAATTAAAAATACATTTCTCAATTTAAAAAAAAGAAAGAAAGAAAAGCATAGATTACTGATTTGTTGCCTCAGATGGGAGATGAGAACACTGAGGTCTTACATCAAAGGTGCTTATAACACTGAAACTTTCTCAAGGAGCTGATATCCCTGAAGAGTTACTTTACAGATGACACAAGATCATTAAATGTTATTTCTTAGAGAACATGCAATAAATGAGTTATTTCAGAGAGGAGGTCAGAGCACTGAGGTGTTACTTCAGAGACCATATGAAAACAGATTACTTCACAGAGGACGCAACTGAGGTGTTAACTTGGAGGGGATTTGAGACCACTGAGGTGTTGCTTCAGAGAAGAGATAAGATCACTGAGGTTTTACTTCACAAGGGGCACTAACATAACTGAGGTATTAAGAGAGGCACCGAAATCACAGTGTATTTCATCAGAAGGGGGATGAGGTCACTGGGTGCTACTTCAAAGGAGGATGTGAGATAAGCGAAGTGTTCCTTCAGAGAGGAGCTGAATTACCGAGGTATTGCCTCTGAGACGAGATATGATCACTGAGGTTTTACTTCAGAAGGGGCACTGATACAACTGAGGCATTACTTTAAAGAACAGCGATTACTGAGGTGTTACTTCAGAAAGGAGCTGAAATCACAAGGTGTTTCTGTGGAGGGGAGATGAGATTTCTGAAATTTTACCTAGGACAGTGGCTGACTTCCCTGAGGTGTTACTTCAGAAAGGAAATGAATCACTGAAGTGTTAATTAAAAGTGATAAGGTCACCAAAGTATTACTTCAAATGGAAGCTGAGATCCCTGAGATATTACTTCAGTGAGGACATGTCAAAGGAATTGACATCACTAGGATAATTCAGAAAAGTTGAGGTCACTGAGGTGTTACCTCTCAGGTGGAAATATCACTGAGGAGAGAGGCTGAGATCAACAACTAGGTGTTATTTCATAAATTCCCTACAAAGGAAAGCCACAAACCCTTCCTGGATGGAGTCCACAGCTAGCTTCTGTATCAATGGCTTTTCCTCTGAGCCCATCACAATTTAGGCCACAAAATCTATATCATACAGAAGCTTTAGAGTAAGAGATAAAGCCACAGTCTAATCAATATGAGTATAAGAGTTGGATCAGATTCAATATACAGGATACTTGCGTGAGAAGTACCCTATAATATCAAAGGATGCCTTAAATTACATAGTACGAGTCATTCTGGATTACTAAATCCTCCAATAACTAAGGGTTGGTTCTAAGTGGTTTTTAGGGACATAAATATATAGTTTGCTTTCCTTCCTTCTTAAACAGTGTGCTTAATATCATTCTGCCTTTTTTTGCTGCCGAGGGCTGCCATTGAGCCATTAGTGAGCAGGCCAGGCTTAGGTACCAGTGGGGACAGGAAATACCTGGCAGTGCCCCTTCTTGTCACTCACCTCTTCCTTTCCAAGGAGCAGAAGGGAGTGTACAACCTTCCAGAACATGAGGGCCATCTACCTTTTGGAAATGGCACTACAGGCCAAAAGGACCCTCAGGATCCTGCTCACCCCAACAACAGCCTTCTCAGCCATTACCTCCCACTTCTGATTTATCAGCAACATTCCACACTTATTTTGGATTTTTAATTTTTATTCAGAAGTCTTTATATTTTAAGTATTTAAATCTTTCTTTTTATATTATTTCTCCTTGCAGGTACCAGAAAGTTAATCTTTGGTTCTCTTCAAGTTTCTCTATGATTTTTTAATACATTTTGGACCATCTGGAATTTATTTTTGTGTACTGTGTATAATCTAACACATTTTCAAATAATAAAAGCAATGACTGGAACAAATATTTGTGGCTGAAGGAAGGTCAGTATGCTCTGGCACAATGGTATCCTACAAATCAATGACCATAGGACAAGAGCAGACAATTCCTAATAAGAGCAAATACAACCAGGAAAACCTGGAAAAGTCTCAAGTGTGCCAATCCAAAATAAAAAATGTGCCACATTAAAAAAAAAAAAAAGTGCCACCTCCTAATCAATTAGTAAAGATTATCCTGTAATGCCCAGGGAAAATAGGTGCTTCCTCGCATTGCTGATGGAATTAATTAATATAATCCTTTCTCATGCAACATGCAAATTTTTCTAAACAAAAGTATATCAAATAACTACCCATAATTTGTCTCTTCAGTTTTCCTTGGCATAGCTTAACTCTGAAGTAGCTGTTCCTATTTTTCCTAACCAAGCTTTGGGGCCACAAAATGGCCTCTGCTGTGTCCAGACTGTGACAGGCGTGGGAACTGGGTGGCATGCCCTGTCCCTCTCTGGAGGAAGATGACAGCACCAGGATTCGGCATGGCAAATACCAAGCAGCCTAGCGGCAGCTCTAAAAAAAACAAAACAGGAACACTCCTAGCCGACAGACTGAGCAAGCTCAAGCCACCACATGCCACTCATTGGGCAGAGGGGCTGGTGGTGGAGGCCAGGAGGGTTTTGCCAGGACATGGGCTTGGTGGGGTGGGGAGGCGCACAGCTGGGGAACCCACCTCTTTTTAGCAGCAACCAAGCCTGCTCTTTGTCCTTGAGGGAGACATTACCGCATTCTTCAAGGTTGTTTACTAGGAACACAACCCTGACTGATGAGATCTCTGCTCTCTTGTCCTGAACCCCATATCTCCATTATTGCCACCTACCATTTGGCAAGCGTGTTGCGTTTATTCAAAGCTCCCTGATCTTGGTAAAAGATGCCTGTCTGTGGAGGGTGAGAGGAAAAGCACCTCAGCTTCCAGGAGCTGTGGAGGGAGCTGTGGAGGGCTCCAACCCAGGCTGGTGTCCAGGGCTGGTTCTCAGGCAGAGAGATGGTGGAAGAGCCCGGAGTGGTCCAGAAAGCAGGTGGTGCCCGCTGCGCTGAAAGAGCAAGGGCAGGAGCCTCTGGCTGATCTGAGTTCGGCCGAGCTGGATAAAGCCCAGGTCTGAAGGCCAATCGGGGTGCTTAGACTTCATCCTGGAAGCTTTGGGGAGTCGGGAGGGCTGAGAGAGGCAGGGCCAGGTTCGGGTGTCCTGACTGCAGGGAAGGGCAGGCAGACCAAAGGAGAGGGGCAGGCGCCTAGGGGCGGGGCCCCTGGCTTGTGTGCGACCGGCCAGTGAGGAGGGGCTGGCGCGGCCAGTGCGAGGGCAGGGGCTGCTCAGCCCGCGACGGCCTGGGGTCAGGCGGGTGCACAGTCTGCTCCAAAGGGCGGGAAGAGCCCACGGGCGACCCCTCCCTGGACCCCGCGCTGCCCCGCTCGCAGCGCGCTGGCTGGGCCACGCTGGGGGCGGCGACCCGGCGGGCTTGGGACCCCTCCCGCAGCAGCGCGGCCCGTGCACCCCCAGAGCCGCAGCAACGCCCAGGAGCGCGGCCCCTCGGGGCCCGGACCCGCCTGGTGCTCAGGGTCGGGGTCCCCCACCCACCCAGGCGCGAGGTGCGGCAAGGGCTGCCCCCGGGGCCGAAGCGTGTCGGTTTTTATCAGCCCGGAGGAAAAGCAGTTTGGGGAGCGGGTCACAAAAGGAAACCAGGAAGGACACTGAATAATCATAAGACTAGAAAATTTTAAAACAGGAAAATTAATCACTGAATCAAACAAATCGTTTTATGGAAAACAAAAACAAACACGAACGCAAATCTTACCGAGAGTAAGATGGAAACGCGAGAAGAGAGGCCCTTGGAAAATCCCGAGGCCGCAGCCGCGACGACGCCCCCGACCCCAGGCATGCTGGCGAGGCCCGGGCAGGGATCAAGCAGAGGCGGCTGCTAAGCCCGGCACGGCTGGGGCAGGGCGGAGGCGACCCCCGGGCGCAGCTCCTGCGCTGCCTGGTCCACACAGCCGGAGGCGCGGACCCCCAGGCGCCCCTCGAGCCCTCGTCACGTGTGAGGTTGCTGAGTGTCCCTCAGGCCACGGCTCAGCCCTGACTCCAGGCCCTTCCCGACTGTCCCCTCATCTAGAGCATCCCGGCCACAGGAACCAGCAGGCAGCCCGGTCCCGGACGAGGGCTCGGCTCCCAGGGAGCCCTGTGCTCAGCCAGCCAACAGCGTGGGTCTGGTCGCTCGTCGCGCGAGCTGCGAGGCCCCGGGACGCCCTTGCCAGCTGTGAGGCGTTGGCCTCCACTGGCTGCCAGGAAGGTCACCAACCGGACGAGCCAGTGGAGCCCCGTGGACACATCTAGGACCAAAGGGCCGTCTGCCCCGTGCTGCCTGGCTCCCTCTCTCCCTCCTGGTTCCTGGACGGGCAGGATGCTCAGCCCTATAAGGGCAACACCAACTAGTGCTCCCAGCCCTGCTGAGCCAAACCTCAGCAGCCAAGAAAACTTCTGTCAAACCTTATTTTCTGGGGCTTGCATTATGAAAACCAGCATATTTTCCTTTTTCCAGCTATATTATACAATTAAATATGCTTCTTCAGACTGCACTTCCCCTTCACTTTTCCAGCCCTCCCATCCAGAGCTGCCGTGAACCACAAGACGCTCCCTTCAAGGAAGCCACTGTCCCCTGGGGTGCCACCGGCTCAGGGAACATCCACATTAATGGCATGAAGGGACCCCAGAGAAGGGGTTATCAAACAACCCAATGAAAAAGCATCTGGGCCACAAGCAGTGACAGGCAAAGGACATGAAGAGATGGGTGCAAGCTTACAAAAGAATGAGACAGGCAACTGCAATACCAGCTGCAGAGCCATGTCTATTCAATTAGCAAACAGGTTAAAATCACACTGTCCAGTGTGGGGGAGGTGGTGTGCAAATCAGACTGTTCACACTGCTCTGCTCGACTTTGCAACCCAACAGGAAGGACATCCTCAATAGATGGCTTTTCAATGAATTAGTGCTGGCATCATTATATATTGGTACATTATAGAAAACATTTGGATATATGCATCAATATCCTTAAAAATATTTATCAACAGACATAATTTAAAAGAATAAATTAAAGATTTGAAATCAGTCACTAAGAAATAATATATGTCCAAATGATAAGCTTTGTAAACTAAAATGTCAACTGGAAAGAAATTATGTTGCTATTCAAACAGACAATTATCGGGAGCAGATGTGGCTCAAGTGGTTGGGCATCTGCCTCCCACATGAGAGGTCCCAGGTTCAGGTCCCAGTGCCTCCTAAAGAAGACAAAGAACAAGCAGACAACAAGCAAAAACAAACAAGCAGAGAGTGGATGTGGCTCAAGCGGTTGGGCACCCACCTCCTACATGGGAGGTCCCAGGTTCAGTTCCCAGTGCCTCCTAAAGAGAAAACAGACAACAAGCAGACAACAAGCATAAACAATGAGCAAAAACAATGAGCAAACAGACGAGGGAGCCATCTCAGGGGAGGGGGAAACACTTTAAAAAAGACAGTTATAACTCTATTAATTAACATAGCCAAGTATAAATAATATATTAATTTTTAAAATATACAACACATAAAAATATGCAAATATGTGGAATTCTCTCCAGTGTGGATTTTCTGGCACTGAGGAAATAGCAAAGGAGAAGTGCAAAGGTGCTATGATCACGGTGTAACAGTATAATCATTTAAAAATGCTCTTCAATAGGTTTGAAAAGAAACATATACCAAAGTATCAGTGGTGAATATTTGTTTTCTAAGTAAGGACATCACAGAAGCTTCTCTTTTTTGCTCTGCTTTCTCTCTTTGTTTCTCTAAAATGAACATGCATTCCTTTTGGGTTTTAAAAAGAGGTCTCTTTAAGGAGAAATGCCCTTTCACCCTGTGTAAACTCTCTGTGGACAATAAATAAGGGGAGGTGGGTGGTGTAGAGGTGCATGAGAGGAAGCACATGGAGGACTCTGCACTCCTGGACTCTCCTCCACCCTCATGGGGAGAAGTCTTCCCGGAGGTGAATCCTCTGATGCTGAAAAACGTTAGAGCTGTGCCGGAAGGCCTTGCCACACTCGCTGCACTTGTAGGGCTTCTCTCCAGTGTGGATTCTCTGATGCTGTATAAGATAAGTGCTCTGACTGAAGGCCTTCTTGCAGTCAGTGCATTTGTACGGCTTCTCTCCATGATGTGATCTTTGATGGTGAATGAGTCTGGAACTGTTATGAAAGGCCTTCCCACACTCACTGCACTTGTAGGGCTTCTCGCCAGTGTGGATTCTCTGATGTTGGATAAGATGTGTGCTCTGGCTGAAGACTTTGCCACAGTCATTACATTCGTAGGGCTTCTCTCCGGTGTGGCTTCTCTGATGTTCAACAAGTTTGGTTTTTTGGATGAAGGCTTTCTCACATTCGTTACATTTATAGGGTTTCTCTCCAGTGTGAATTCTTTGATGTTGGATAAGGTTAGAACTTTGGGTAAAGCCTTTGCCACATTCTTTACACTCAAATGGTTTCTCTCCAGTATGAGTCCGACGATGTCGGATAAGGATTGAGCTATCACTAAAGGCTTTCCCACAGTCGTTACATTTATAGGGTTTCTCTCCAGTGTGGATTCTTTGGTGATAGATAAGGGAAGAATAGGCACTGAAGTGTTTCCCACACTCACCACACTTGTAGGGCTTCTCCCCAGTGTGAATCCTCTGATGCTTCATGAGGTTGGGCCTCCTATTGAATGTCTTCCCACACTCATCACACCTGTAGGGGATCTCCCCTGAATGCATCCTCCGGTGATTAATGAACTCACAGCTTTGGCTGAAGGCTTTTCCACACTCATCACACTTGTAGGGCTTCTCTTCACTGTGAAGCCGCTGATGCTTGACAAGGTTAGCATTGTACCTGAAGGTTTTCCTGCAGTAACTACAATAATGCAATTTTTTCCCAAGAGGAATTTTCTGATCTTCATTAACAACTACATTTGCACTGAAAATTTCCCCAGAACCATGAACTATATTTGTTTTTTTTGACTTGTGTACACGCTTGTGGTTGTTCAGGTATGATCTCTGTTCAAAACTCTGTTCACATATATCGCATTTGTGAGGTCTCTGATCAGGGATAGGACTTGACCTCAATCTGAGGCTTCCCCCAGGCTCCCAGCCACTCTCCTCGCAGGTCACTATGACTGGCCCAGGGCCTCTCTGTCCCAGTGGCTTGTCTGGGCACTCCTCTGGCTCCCCAATATGTTCATGGGCTTCTCCAGGCTCAGGTTCCTGGGGAACAATCTCCCTGAGTTGATCTAGTTCTTCCCCATCAAACGTCTCTCCTGAAGTCAATTCATTGAACTCAGTCCTAGTCCCATGATCTGAAACAACAAGTAGAACATCTCAGGGTCAACTATCCTGATTCTAAAAGGAATGTATAAAGATGCTGCCTACAACCTAGTACCAACCTGATCATCTCCAAAGCTGCAACAGCTTTGCGGTGATGAAAGCCTGGAGCTGAGAGACTTAGGACCTCACCCAGAGTCACAGTTATGCAGCAGTGCAAGTATTTAAACCCAGGTTTACTGTCTCTAATATTCATGCCCTTCCAACATTCACCCCTAACCTTCCTGTCTGCTTTCTGCCCATAAAATCTGACCAACTCAGAGTGTAGGAGGCCTGTCCTCATCATTGCCAAAAGGACAGAAGATGGAGGCTTTACAGCACCATGGAAACCACAGCAAGGAGAGAAATAAGGCCAAATTAATCTAAGGCTGCCTCACAACAGCTAATCCACCCCAAAAACCATGACAGTAAAACCACTGGCCTTCCCAGGATGGTAGTGGGCCAAGCACATGCCAAAAATGCAGGAGAGGGGCAGAAGCACACATGGGCCTGGGGTGCCTCACTTTCCCAAGGGCCAGGGGTCTTTCTCTTCTTCCTAACAGGTCACATCTAGGGTTCTCCATGGACACCTGAGGGGCCAACTGAGTAAGCCATCAGCACCTCAAACTCAAGATGCCCATAGAGAAAGTTTCATATTCTACTATAGACTTATTATTCTAGCAATGGGAGAACTTTTATCATTGATATAAAGGCAGTGGCCCCCAGAGGTTCTCAGGGGAGGGAGAGGGAAGAATAGGTGTAATATGGGGACATTGGAATTGTCCTACATGACATTGAAATGATGGATACAGGCCATTATATATTTTGTCATAACCTATAAAATTGTCAGGACAGAGTGTAAACTATAATGTAAAACTATAGTCCACAGTTAGTAGCAATGCTTCAATATGTGTTCATCAATTGTAACAAATGTACCACACTAATGAAGGATGTTAATGTGGGAAAGTGTGGGAGGGGGAGGGAGTGGGGCATTTGGGAATACCCTATATTTTTAATGTAACATTTATGTAATCTACAGCTTCTTTAAAAACAAAAATTTTTAATTAAAAATAATAATGTTTCATAATGCCCTCAAACCTCCATCTTCCTTCCTTGAGTCAGTACACACATTCCAAGCTCCTCCTGTGTGACCACTCCCCAAGAGGACAGACAGAGTGACAAATCCCAGGTGGATACCTGTGTGTGGCCCCTCAGAGATGGATGAAAACAGCTATACTCAGGATCAATACTGGACCCTACTTGCCAGCTGAATTACCTAGGGCAACTTACCTACCTTTCTGAGCCACATTAGTACTTAATAGCACTGTTGTGAGAATGGAATAGAATTAAACAACAGAATGACCCTAAAGCACTTAGCACAGCACCCAGCACAGTAAGTCCAAACAGGTAGCTGCACAATTGCTACTTTCTTTCACTGCTCCCTTCCCTGTCCTGAGAGTCCTGCCCCATGCCCCCTCTACCCAGCCCCTCCACTGCAGATGGCCAATTAGCATATGGAAAGGTGCTGAACCACCTCAGTTCTCAGAGAAATGTAGGTTAAAAGCACAGGGTGACCAGCACAAGGATAGACATGTAGAGCAATGGAATAGAATTGAGAGTTCAGAATTAAACCTTCACATCTATGGCCAACTGATTTTTGATGATCTCTTCAACAAATGGTACTGGCAAAACTGGACATACACATGCAAATCAATGAAAGTGGACCCCTACCTTACACCATGTACAAAAATTAACTCAAAATGGATCATTGACTTAAATATAAGAATTGACACTATATTACTCTTAGAAAATAATTTAGGGGAACATCTTTATGACCTTGTATTAGGCAATGGATTCCTGGATTTTACAACAAAAGCATGAGCAACAAAAGAAGCAAAAGGGAAGCAGATGTGGCTCAAGCAGTTGGGTGCTCGCCTACCACACGGGAGGTCCCGGGTTCTGTTCCTGGTGTCTCCTAAAAAGAAGACAAGCAGACAGAGAGTGCAAACAACAAGGGGTGGGAGAAATAAATAAAATAAAATAAAATAAAATAAAATAAAATAAAATAAAATAAAATAAAATAAATCTTAAAAAAAAAAGAAGCAATAAATTGATGTCATCAAAATTCAAAACTTTTGTGCATCAAAGGGCATTATCAACAAAGTGAGGGGCCAGCTGTAGCTCAATTGGTAGAGCGCTGGTTTACCACATAGGAGGCCCCGGGTTCGGTTCCTGGGGCCTCCCTGAGCGGGCAGACCGCCTTGAGAAGGCAAGCCGCCGTGGGCAGGGCAAGCCACTGCAGGCAAGGCAAGCCCCCGCAAGCAGGGCAAGCCGCCACGAGCAGGCAGGCCGCCGTGCGGTGAGCTAACTCGGCGGGTCGCTGCAGCGGGGGAGACAAGCAGACACAGAAGAACGCAAAAAGATGAACACAGCAAGAACAAGCAGAAAGGGGGGGATATGTAATAAATAAAAATAAATAAATAAAAAATAAAAAAAAGAAAGTGAAAATACAAGCTACAGACAGGAAGAAAATATTTGGAAACCACATATCTGACAAGGGTTTAATATTCTGAATATATTAAAAATATTCCTACAACTCAACAATAAAAAGACAAACGGGGCGGACATGGCTTAAGTGGTTGGGCGTCCATCTCCCATATGGAGGGGTCCACGTGACCCGGGACCTCCTGGTAAATAAAAAAATATAGAAGGTGAGCAGGCGAGCCAGTGGCCCCACCGAGCCATGCAGCAAGATGATGACACAGCAAAAGAGACACAGGAGAGAGCCCAGGCAAGACACACCAGAAACCAGGAACTGAGGTAGTGCAAGGGGCAGGGTGCCTGTGTCCCACATTGGAGGTCCCTAGCATCCAATCCTGGTGAAGAGACTGGAGGAGAAAAATGAGAAGAAAAGGCAGGAAACAGACACAGAAGATCACCCAGTGAATGGACACA